>JAODAL010002359.1:0-198327 GCA_025379985.1 Phyllomedusa bahiana | reverse complement strand
TTTTATCAGGTAATTTAGTTGGCTAGAGAGAGCTTTTGTTGTTGTTCGCTATAGCCTAACCATTATAACCTTGTTGGGCTTTGTTTCGCAATAAAATTTGCATTTTTCCAGGGGCGGTTATTTACCCTAATATTGTCCCCTATGTGATCGTAATTTTTTTGGGAAGGGGGCCAAACGAAACATTGGGGATAGGGCCCGTAGGGATTGATAGGTCTTTTTTCAGGATTGGGGGGTTTCCGGCGGGAAACCCCTTATCAGGGCGACTCCCCTGTACTTTTTTGGGTCATTTGAGGGATTTACATAACGATGGGGGCCGATTGGGGGGCAACGTCAGTGTTCTAATTTATGGTTTGGGTGATTTTCAGCGCTTCTTACCTGAGAACTTTTTCGCATTTTTGGAAATTTTTCTTTTTAATACATTTTTATCAAAAGTTACATTTAATTAAGTTTTTTCCTCTTTTTTTTTTGGTGTCCTTTTGAACCGTAAGTTTAGCGAAATCCCCCCCATTTTTTCCCCCCCTCTAATGGGTTTGAAACCCTTTCTATCCCAGTAAGAGTAAAGCTGACTACACCTCCGGTGCCCTCAATAAAGTGCTTAACGCCATAGATATCCCGTAGCTAGCTCTACAGAAACCACAAATGGGGGGCGTTTCTAACCTTCAACGCTGTCGAGGGGTCAACTCACAAAATGAGGTTCCACGAGAAAGGGCAAGTTATTAGATAAAAAAAAAAAATTGTGTATTGCAATTAATGTATGTTCTATTTCAAAACTTCCCATTCTCATAGACCTAAATTTTTTAATTTTTCAATTTTTCTTACAAGAAATACAATTTAAAAAGGCCGCATTTGTAGGAACCTCGTTTGGATAACCAACTCGGTAGCAGGATGGGGGTGCGCCCTCTAACACCCAAGGGGTGGGTATCCAAAAGTGAAAACCCACACCATGGCCATTTGTCATTTCCTGATTTTGTCCACCGTCTCTGTGGTTTCTAACACAAATTATCGAATGGAGACGAATGAGAATATGTGAATTTTGTGGGCATGCTCAGTGTGATCCAATTTTTTTGCTCTTTTATTGTATAGAAATAGACAAGTGTAATTTTATCGTAAGACACAAAACCCGGACAGTGGCCAAGAAGAGGTTAAAGAAATTAATAAGAAACTCCGGGGGGGGGCAAAAAACAGAAGTAATTGATTTTTCATATTATGTTTTAGTTGGTTCCTCTTCGGCAAATAAAGAGGAGCAGAAAGGAGATCAAAATTTGGAAAGGGTGTCGGGTTTTTTTGCAAAGACTCCTTAGTTCACATGTGAACAGAAGAGGTTTTCTTTAGAAAGATCTGGCAGACATTAGCATAAAACATCATTGCAATTTCCTTTGATCCATTCCGTTCAGTGTCTGTACAGGAGAATGTATTGTTCCATAGAGATGTCCCTTCTCTTTTTGGTTATATAATATCAGCTTTTATTGTCTCAGAAATTGCAGAAGAAATGTTTTGATGAACGTCCAATGTCATACAGATAACCGATTGTAAATAAGAGCAACTCTTAAGAAAAGCTTCTTTAAAAATGGACCAAGTCTATCGAACGTGGACAATCTTTACCTGTAAAAATTGCTTCCTGTCTTAAGGGTCAGGTCAAGGGCCAGGACCAGTTATCTAATAATAAATGGCTATTTTAGTGATCTAACCCCCCAGGTTGAACCCTCCATCTATGATAAGTGCAGACATACACATAAGATATCTCATTTGCCTTAGTCCCCCATTTCCTACATTAAATTGGCCCTCAATGGGACACTAGAACTGCATTGACTGGACTTGCCATTTGGTTTACTGAGTGGCTAGCAGAATCAAATCTGCAGCTAGCCAGATGCATCCACTGTGGACTCCTCACTAACATATCAGCTCTGATCACTGCATATAGGGCATAAAGATATACTTACAAGTGTCTTCCTCCAAAGAATTGGTGGAAGCGCTCATTGGCCAGTCTAGTGCTTCTCTCCTCACATCATTATTTTGATGTCTGCTTCACCCAGTTAGTCCCAGTACAGCACTGGGGCACGGGCGTGGCAGTGAGTACTGAGAAGGCAGCAGGCTAACTTAACTGGCAAAACTGTACAGCACCGCACATTAGGGACAAGTGCTTATCACTAATGTTCCCTCTATGCCCGTGTAGCTACTTTGTAGGGAAATTAGAGATCTGGGCGCTGTTTTTTTCTAGAAAAAAGTAATTTGAAACAAATACATATTGCTGTCTAACACCAAATTTTCTATATTTAGCTACAGCTTGTTTTACCCCCTCTCACAGACTATTATTTCTCCCTACAGACTGCTCTCCCCGCTATACAGACTGCTCTCCCCGCTATACAGACTGATCTCCCCGCTATACAGACTGCTCTCCCCGCTATACAGACTGCTCTCCCCGCTATACAGACTGATCTCCCCTCTATACAGACTGCTCTCCCCGCTATACAGACTGCTCTCCCCGCTATACAGACTGCTCCCCCCTATATACAGACTGCTCTCCCCGCTATACAGACTGCTTTCCCCTCCACACAGACTGCTCTCCCCGCTATTCACGATCTGATGCTCGGTACCCCTCTATAACAGACTGGATCTCTGCCGCTATACAGACTGCTCTCCCCGCTATACAGACTGATCTCCCCGCTATACAGACTGCTCTCCCCGCTATACAGACTGCTCTCCCCGCTATACAGACTGCTCTCCCCTCTATACAGACTGATCTCCCCGCTATACAGACAGCTCGTCGCCCGCTATATCAGACTGCACCGACCCCTCCCAGCTATACACAATCCGATACTCTCACCCGCTATACAGACTGAGCCTCCTCCCCGCTATACTACAGACTGTCTCTCACACGCTCATACAATACTTGCTCCTCCCTCCAACAGACTGCCTCAAAACGCATCCACCACAGACATGACTCACTCCACACAGACTTGCTCACCCTCCAACACAGAGACTGCCCTCCTACCCGCTATCCCCTCCACTCAGACTGCCCTCACCCTTCCACACAGACCACCCCGTCCACACGAGACTGCTCGCCCTTTCTCACAGAGACTGCTCCCCCTCCACACAGACTGATCCCCCTCCATACAGACTGCTCCCCCTCCACACAGACTGATCCCCCTCCATACAGACTGCTCCCTCTCCACACAGACTGCTCCCTCTCCACACAGACTGCTCCCCTCCTCACAGAATGCTCCCTCTCCACACAGACTGCTCCCTCTCCACACAGACTGCCCTCCCCTCCACACTAGAGATGCTTCCCTCTCAAAAAACTGATGCCCCCCACAAACACAGCTGATCCCCCTCCCCACAGACTGCTCCCTCTCCCCACAGACTCTCGCCCCTCACACAGACTGCTTCCCCTCCACACAGACTGCTCCCCCTACACACAGAATGCTCCCTCTCCACACAGACTGCTCCCTCTCCACACAGACTGCTCCCTCTCCGACACCTAGCGACTGCTCCCTCTCAACAACGATCCCTCTCCAACAGACTGGTCTCCCCCTCCATAGACTGCTTCCCTCTCACAACATCGGAGACAGGACTGCCGTCCCTCTCCACACAGACTGCTCCCTCTCCTCACAGACTGCTCCCTCTCAAAAAACGGATCCCCCTCCACACAGACTGCTCCCCCTCCATAGACTGCTCCCTCTCCACACAGACTGCTCCCGCTCCACACAGACTGCTCCCCCTCCACACAGACTGCTCCCTCTCCACACAGACTGATCCCCCTCCACACAGCTGCCCCCTCCACACAGGACTGCTCCCCTCCTACATAGACCTGCTCCCCCCTTCCACACAGTCGCACAGCCGTGGCGACTATCTCCCTCTCCACACAGACTGCTCCCTCTCCACACAGACTGCTCCCTCTCCACAGACTGCTCCCTCTCCACAGACTGCTCCCTCTCCATAGACTGCTCCCTCTCCATAGACTGCTCCCCCTCTACACAGACTGCTCCCTCTCCATAGACTGCTCCCTCTCCACACAAACTGCTCCCTCTCCACACAGACTGCTCCCTCTCCACACAGACTGCTCCCTCTCCACACAGACTGCACCCCCTCCACACAGACTGCTCCATCTCCACACAGACTGCTCCCCTCCACACAGACTGCTCCCTCTCCCACACAAAGACACTGCTCCGCTCCACACAGCGACTGCTCCCATCCCACACAGACTGCTCCCCTCCACACAGTCTGATCCCCCTCCATAGACTGCTCCCTCTCCACACAGACTGCTCCCTCTCCACACAGACTGCTCCCCTCCACACAGACTGCTCCCTCCACACAGACTGCTCCCCCTCCACACAGACTGCGCCCCTCCACACAGTCTGATCCCCCTCCACACAGACTGCTCCCCCTCCACACAGACTGCTCCCTCTCCACACAGACTGCTCCCCTCCACACAGTCTGATCCCCCTCCATAGACTGCTCCCTCTCCACACAGACTGCTCCCTCTCCACACAGACTGCTCCCTCTCCACACAGACTGCTCCCTCTCCACATAGACTGCTCTCCCCTCCACACAGACTGCAACCCTCCACACAGACTGCTCCCCTCCACACAGACTGCTCCCTCTCCACACAGACCTTAGCTCCCCTCTCACACATAGACTGCTCCCCTCCACACAGACTGCTCCCCCTCCACACAGACTGCTCCCCCTCCACACAGACTTCTCCCCTCCACACAGACTGCTCTCCCCTCCACACAGACTGCTCCCCCCCATAGACTGCTCCCTCTCCACACAGACTGCTCCCTCTCCACACAGACTGCAACCCTCCACACAGACTGCCCTCCCTTCTGCACACAGACCTGCTCTCCCTCCACACAGATCTGCCCCCCTCCCACAGACTGCCTCCCCTCCACCAGACTGCCCTCCCCCTCACCGACACTGGCACACTCCAGCACGACTGCTACCCTCCACACATGCACTGCTCCCCTCCATAACAGACGCAATCCCTCTCCACACAGACTGCTCCTCCTCCACACAGACTGCTCCCTCTCCACACAGACTGCTCCCCCTCCACACAGACTGCACCCTCTCCACACAGACTGCTCCCCTCCATACAGACTGCTCCCCCTCCACACAAATACCTGGACTGCTCCTCTCCACACAGACTAGCACTTCCCATCCACACATGACTGCTCTCCCTCCACCACAGACGTGCTACCCCTCGTCCACAAAGACTGCTCCCCCTCCACTACAGACTCGCTCCTCACTCCACACAGACTGAACCCTATCTCCCGTCTATACAGCCTGCTCCCTCTCCACACAGACTGCTCCCCCTCCACACAGACTGATCCCTCTCCACACAGACTGCTCCCCTCCACACAGACTGCTCCCTCCACACAGACTGCTCCCCCTCCACACAGACTGCTGGCTCGCTCGTATCTGCACACTGTGGACTGTCCGCCCACCGAGCAACCAAAACAGACTGTCTCTCTCCCCCTCGCTCTCTGAGACAGACTTGCTAAGCCGTCCATAGATACAGCGCCCCTCTCCACACGAGACTGGCCTCCCCCTCCACACTGACTGCCCTCCCCTCCACACAGACTGCTCCCCCTCCACAACTACAGCCCTCGCCCTCCACACAGACTGCCTCCCCCGTCACACACCAACTGCTCCCCCCTCCTCACAGACTGCTCCCCCTCCACACCGACTGCTCCGTTCTCCACACAGACTGCTCCCTCTCCACACAGACTGCTCCCCCTCCACACAGACTGCTCCCCCTCCACACAGACTGCTCCCCCTCCTCACAGACTGCTCCCCCTCCACACCGACTGCTCCGTTCTCCACACAGACTGCTCCCTCTCCTCACAGACTGCTCCCTCTCCACACAGACTGCTCCCTCTCCACACAGACTGCTCCCCCTCCACACTGACTGCCCTCCCCTCGCGCCCCGCGTCCACTCCACACGAGCGCTCCCCTCCACCAATGGACTGCCCTCCTCTCCACACAGCGACAGGCACCCCTTTCCACACGAGACTGCTCCCATTCTCCACACAGACTGCTCCGCCATCCACACTGTACTGTCCCTCCCCCTCCCATACAACTGCTCCCCCTCCACACTGACTGCCCTCCCCCATCCACATACAGAACTGCTCCCCCTCCACACAGACTTGTCTTCCCTTCTCCACGAACCAGACTGCTCCCCCTCCACACTGACTGCACTCCCCTCCATCCAGACCCTGCTCTCCCCTTCCAAACAGACAGCTCCCGTCTCCACACAGACTGCTCCCCACCACACAGACTGAGCTCCCACCTCCACACTGACTGCCCTCCTCTCCACACAGACTGCTCCCCCTCCACACTGACTGCCCTCCCCTCCATACAGACTGCTCCCCCTCCACACAGACTGCTCCCTCTCCACACAGACCGCGCCCCTCCACACAGACTGATCCCCCTCCATAGACTGCTCCCTCTCCACACAGACTGCTCCCTCTCCACACAGACTGCCCTCCCCTCCACACAGACTGCTCCCCCTCCACACAGACTGCTCCCCCTCCACACAGACTGCCCTCCCCTCCACACAGACTGCCCTCCCCTCCACACAGACTGCTCCCCCTCCACACAGACTGCTCCCCCTCCACACAGACATGCTCACCCCTCCCACAGAGGACCGCTCCCCTCTCCACACAGACTGCTCCCCCTCCACACAGACTGCTCCCTTCTCCACACAGACTGCTCCCCCTCCACACAGCCATCTCCCCTCCACACAGACTGCTCCCTCTCCACACAGACTGCTCCCCCTCCACACAGACTGCTCCCCTCCACACAGACTGCTCCCCCTCCACAGAGACTGCGCCCCCTCCACAGAGACTGCTCCCTCTCCACACAGACTGCTCCCCCTCCACACAGACTGCTCCCCCTCCACACAGACTGCTCCCTCTCCACACAGACTGCTCCCCCTCCACACAGACTGCTCCTCCTCCACACAGACTGCTCTCCCTCCACACAGACTGATCCCTCTCCACACAGACTGCTCTCCCCTCCACACAGACTGCTCGCCCTCAATACAGACTGCTCCCCTCCACACTGACTGCCCTCCCCTCCCCACCACACAGACTGCTCCCCCTCCACACAGACTGCTCCCTCTCCACACAGACTGCTCCCCCTCCACACAGACTGCTCCCTCTCCACACAGACTGCTCCCAATCCACACAGACAGCCCCCTCGTCCACAACAGAACTGCTCTCCCCTCCACACAGACTGCTCCCCCTCCACACAGACTACTCCTCCTCCACACAGACTGCTCCCGCTCCACACAGACTGCTCTCCCTCCACAGAGACTGCTCCCCCTCCACAGAGACTGCTCCCCCTCCACACAGACTGCTCCCCCTCCACACAGACTGCTCCCTCTCCACACAGAGTGCTCCCTCTCCACACAGACTGCTCTCCCTCCACACAGACTGCTCCCTCTCCACATAGACTGCTCCCCCTCCACACAGACTGCTCCCTCTCCACACAGACTGCTCCCCCTCCCAGCAACAGTCTAGCTCTTCCCTGCCACACAGACTGAGCTCCTCTCCACGATAGACTGAGCTCCCCTCCACACGAGATAGCCTCCCCTCCATACAGACTGCTCCCCCTCCACACAGTCTGCTCTCCCTCCACACAGACTGCTCCCTCTCCACACAGACTGCTCTCCCTCCACACAGACTGCTCCCTCTCCACACAGACTGCTCCCCCTCCACACAGACTGCTCCCCCTCCACACAGACTGCTCCCCCTCCACACAGACTGCCCTCCCCTCCACACAGACTGCTCCCCCTCCACACTGACTGCCCTCCCCTCCATACAGACTCGCTTCCCCCTCATACACAACTGCTCCCCTCGAACACAGAACTTGCTCCCCCACACCAGCGACTTGGCTCCCTCTCCACACAGACTGCTCCCACTCAAAAAACAGATCCCCCTCCACACAGTCTGATCCCCCTCCCTAGACTGCTCCCCTCCACACAGACTGCTCCCCCTCCACACATAGTGATGCCCCCTCCACACAGACTGCTCCCCCTCCACACAGTCTGCTCCCCCTCCACACAGACTGCTCTCCCCTCCACAGAGACTGCTCCCCTCCACACAGACTGCTCTCTCTCCACACAGACTGCTCTCCCCTCCACAGAGACTGCTCCCTCTCCACACAGACTGCTCTCCCCTCCACAGAGACTGCTCCCCTCCACACAGACTGCTCCCTCTACACACAGACTGCTCCCCTCCACACTGACTGCTCCCCCTCCACACAGACTGATCCCCCTCCACACAGACTGCTCCCTCTCCACACAGACTGCTCCCTCTCCACACAGACTTCTCTCCCCTCCACACAGAGATTCTAGCCTCCCCCTCGCACACAGACTGCTCCCCTCCCACACAGAACTGCACCCCCTCCACACTAGACTGCTCCCTCATCCACACAGCACTTCTCCCTCTCACACAGACTGGCTGCCCTCTCCACACAGACTGCTCTCCCTCCACAGAGACTGCTCCCCCACCACAGAGACTGCCTGCTTTCGCAAAAGGGCAAGACGAACACGAGACTGGGGGGTGTCAGTTCCTCACACAAAGATTGCTCCCTCTCCCCACAGACTGCGCCTCTCCACAACAGGACTGCCTCCCCCCTACCAAACAGACTGCATCCCCCACGCACAGCGACTGCTCCCTCCCTCACAGGATGCTCCCTCTCATTCAGACTGCTTCCCTCATCCACACAGACTGCTCCCTCTCCATACAGACTGCTCCCTCTCCACACTGACTGCTCCCCCTCTACACACAGACTAGCTGCCCTTCTCCCTCACCATACGCACCCTCTCATTACACGACTGCTCCCTCTCCCGACACAGACTTGCTCCCGGTCTCCACACAGACTGCTCCCCCACCACACAGACTGCTCTCCCGTACACTCTCCACACAGAACTTTCTCCCTCTCCACACAGACTGATCCCTCTCCACACAGACTGATCCCTCTCCACACAGACTGCTCCCTTCTCCACACTGACTGCTCCCCCTCTATACAGACTGCCTACCCACCATCCACACAGTACTGCTCACCTCCCACACAGCCTGCTCGCCTCTCCCACAAATAACAGACTGCTCCCCCTCCACACAGACTGCTCCCCCTCCACACAGACTGCTCCCCTCCACAGAGACTGCTCCCTCTCCACACACACTGCTCCCCCTCCACCGAGACTGCTCCCTCTCCACACAGACTGCTCCCCCTCCACAGAGACTGCTCACTCTCCACACAGACTTCTCCTTCTCCACTCAGACTGCTCCCTCTCCACACAGACTGCTCCCCCTCCACACAGACTGCTCCCCCTCCACACAGACTGCTCCCTCTCCACACAGACTGCTCCCCCTCCACACAGACTGCTCTCCCCTCCACACAGACTGATCCCCCTCCATAGACTGCTCCCCCTAAACACAGACTGCTCCCTCTCCACACAGACTGCTCCCCTCCACACAGACTGCTCCCCTCCACATAGTCTGATCCCCCTCCACACAGACTGCTCCCTCTCCACACAGACTGCTCCCTCTCCATAGACTGCTCCTCATCCACACAGACTGCTCCCTCTCCACACAGACTGCTCCTTCTCCACACAGACTGCTCTCCCTCAACAGAGACTGCTCCCCCTCCACAGAGACTGCTCCCCCTCCACACAGACTGCTCCCTCCACACAGACTGCTCCCCCCACCCCCCCCTCCCCAGAGACTGCTCCCCCTCCACACACACTGCTCCCTCTCCACACAGACTGCTCCCTCTCCACACAGACTGCTCCCTCTCCACACAGACTGCTCTCCCTCCACACAGACTGCTCCCTCTCCACATAGACTGCTCCCTCGCTACACAGACTGCTCCCTCTCCACACAGACTGCTCCCTCTCCACACAGACTGCTCCCCCTCCACACAGACTGCGACCCCCTCCCACAACAGACTTGCTCCCCCCTCCACACAGACTGCTCCCCCTCCACACAGACTGCTCCCTCTCCACACAGACTGCTCCCTCTCAAAAAACAGATCCCCCTCCACACAGTCTGATCCCACTCCATAGACTGCTCCCTCTCCACACAGACTGCTCCCCTCCACACAGACTGCTCCCCCTCCACACAGACTGCTCCCCCTCCACACAGACTGCTCCCTCTCCTCACAGACTGCTCCCTCTCCACACAGACTGCTCCCTCTCAAAAAACAGATCCCCCTCCACACAGTCTGATCCCCCTCCATAGACTGCTCCCCCTCCACACAGACTGCTCCCCTCCACACAGACTGCCCTCCCCTCCACACAGACTGCTCCCTCTCCACACAGAACTGCTCCCTCTCCACACGACTGCTCCCCTCCACAGAGACTGCTCCCCTCTCCCACACAGACTGCTCCCTCTCCCACACAGACTGCTCCCCCTCCACACAGACTGCTCCCCCCCTCCACACAGACTGCTCCCTCTCCACACAGACTGCCCCTCTCCACACAGAACTTTCTCTCCGCCCACCACAAATGTCTGCTCCCCCTCACACACAGACTGCTCCCCTCTCTCTCACACACAGACTGCTCCCTCTCCACACAGACTTCTCTCCCCTCCACACAGACTGCTCCCCCTCCACACAGACTGCTCACCCTCTCCACACAGACTGCTCTCCCCTCCACCGAGACTGCTCCCTCTCCCACACAGTGAACTGCTCCCTCTCCAACACAGACTGCCTCCCCTTCCACAAGAGACTGTCTCCTCTCCACACACGACTGCTCCCTCTCCCACACCGACTGCCCCCCCCTCCACCACAGACTGCTCCCCCTCCCCACAGCCTCTCCCCCTTCCACACAGACTGCACCCTTCTCCACACAGACTGCTCCCTCTCCACACAGACTGCTCCCTCTCCACACAGACTGCTCCCACTCCACACAGTCTGCTCCCTCGCCACACAGACTGCTCCCCTCCACACAGACTGCTCCCCCTCCACAGAGACTGCTCTCCCCTCCACAAAGATTGCTCCCTCTCCACACAGACTGCTCCCTCTCCACACAGACTGCTCCCTCTCCACACAGACTGCTCCCCCTCCACACAGACTGCTCCCCTCCACACAGACTGCTCCCTCTCCACACAGACTGCTCCCTCTCCACACAGACTGCTCCCCCTCCACACAGACTGCTCCCTCTCCACACAGACTGCTCCCCCTCCACACAGACTGCTCCCCCTCCACAGAGATTGCTCTCCCCTCCACAAAGATTGCTCCCTCTCCACACAGACTGCTCCCTCTCCACACAGACTGCCCCCTCTCCACACAGACTGCTCCCTCTCCATACAGACTGCTCCCCCTCCATACAGACTGCTCCCTCTCCATACAGACTGCTCCCTCTCCAAACAGACCTGCCCGCGCAGACTGCTCACTCTCCACACAGACTGCCCCCTCTCCACACAGACTGCTCCCTCTCCATACAGACTGCTCCCTCTCCACACAGACTGCTCCCTCTCCACACAGACTGCTCCCTCTCCACACAGACTGCTCCCTCTCCACACAGACTGCTCCCCCTCCACAGAGACTGCTCCCCTCCACAGAGACTGCTCCCTCTCCACACAGACTGCTCCCCCTCCACACAGACTGCTCCCTCTCCACACAGACTGCAACCCTCCACACAGACTGCTCTCCCCTCCACACAGACTGCTCCCCCTCCACACAGACTGCTCCCCCTCCACACAGACTGCTCCCCCTCCACACAGACTGCTCCCCTCCACACAGACTGATCCCCCTCCATAGACTGCTCCCTCTCCACACAGACTGCTCCCTCTCCACACAGACTGCCACCCTCCACACAGACTTCCCTCCTCTCCACACAGACTGCTCCCCTCCACACAGACTGCTCCCCTCCACACAGACTGCTCCCTCTCCATACAGACTGATCCCGCTCCACACAGACTGGTCCCCTCCACACAGACTGCTCTCCCCCTCCACACAGACTGCCCACCCCTCCACACAGACTGCTCCCACCGTCCACACAGACCTGGGGGCCCCTCCACACAGACTGCTCCCCTCCACACATACTGCTCCCTCTCCACACAGACTGCCCCCTCTCCACACAGACTGCTCCCTCTCCATACAGACTGCTCCCTCTCCACACAGACTGCTCCCTCTCCATACAGACTGCTCCCCCTCCATACAGACTGCTCCCTCTCCATACAGACTGCTCCCTCTCCACACAGACTGCTCCCCCTCCAAAGACTGCTCCCACGCCACACAGACTGCGCACGCTCCACACAGACTGCTCCCTCTCCACACAGACTGCTCCCTCTCCACACAGACTGCTCCCTCTCCACACAGACTGCTCCCTCTCCACACAGACTGCTCCCCCTCCACACAGACTGCTCCCTCTCCACACAGACTGCTCCCCCTCCACACAGACTGCTCCCCCTCCACACAGACTGCTCCCTCTCCACACAGACTGCTCCCTCTCCACACAGACTGCTCCCCCTCCACACAGACTGCTCCCTCCACACAGACTGCTCCCTCCACACAGACTGCTCTCCCTCCACACAGACTGCTCCCCCTCCACACAGACTGCTCCCCCTCCACACAGACTGCTCCCCCTCCTCACAGACTGCTCCCCCTCCTCACAGACTGCTCCCCCTCCACACAGACTGCTCCCCCTCCACACAGACTGCTCCCTCTCCACACAGACTGCTCCCCTCCACACAGACTGCTCCCCCTCCACACAAACTCCCTCTCCACACAGACTGCTCCCTCTCCACACAGACTGCCCTCCCCTCCACACAGACTGCCCTCCCCTCCACACAGACTGCTCCCCCTCCACACAGACTGCTCCCCCTCCACACAGACTGCTCCCCCTCCACACAGACTGCTCCCCCTCCACACAGACTGCTCCCTCTCCACACAAACTCCCCTGTGCTGGAACACCAGTACTGCATGATACCACTGCTAGCCATTAAGTCAGGCTGGTTTATTAACTGTGGAACAGACACTCTTATGGGGCATCTGAGTGCAGGCACTCTATTGTTAGGTTGCGAATATATAAACACATTATTAATGGCAAGGCTACTGTTACATGTGCATCTGTGGCAAATATGCTACTATGGTGGAGACTCTGTGATGAGGGCATGTATGCTTGACCGTGTTATTGAGTCATCTGTGGCTCTTGTTCTGTTATGTGGGTATCTATGGGAGGTAAATTATAATGGGGACATCCGTGGCAAGCACATTATTATTGGCAAGGCTGCTGTTACAGGTGCATCTGTGGCAAATATACCATTATGGGGGCAAATGTGGAAGAGACACTGTCATTAGGGCATGTGTTTTTGGCAGTGTTATGGGGTCATTGGTGACTTTTGTTCTTTTATGCGGGCATCTGTGGCAAGCACATTATTATTGAGAAGGCATTTGTCACAAATTTGCCATTATGGGGGCGAATGTGGCAGAGACACTGTTATGAGGGTATGTGTTTTTGGCAGTGTTCTGGAGTCATTGGTGGCTTGTGTTGTTCTATGTAGGTATCTGTGGCAGGTGAACTATTATGAGGGCATCTATGACAAGCACATTGTTATTGTCTAGGCATCTGTGGCAAATATGGTTTTATGGGGACAAATATGCTATTATGGGTTCAATGTGGCACAGATACTGTTATGAGGGTATGTGTTTTTGGCATTGTTATGGAGTCATTGGTGGCTTTTGTTCTTCTATATGGGTATCTGTGGCAGGTGAACTATTATGGGGCCATCTATGGAAAGCACATTATTATTGGCTAGGCATCTGTGGCAAATATGGTTTTATGGGGACAAATATGCCACTATGGGGGGAAATTTGGCAGAGGCACTACTACTATGAGGGCATTTGTTTTTGAGAGTGTTATGGACTCATTGGTGGCTTTTGTTCTGTTATGTGCGTATCTGTGGCAGGTAAACTATTTTGGGGCATCTGTGGCAAGCACATAATAAATGGCAAGGCATCTGTGGCAAATATGCCATTATGGGGGCAAATGTGGCAAAGACACTATCAAGAGGGCATGTGTTTTTAACAGTGTTATGGAGTCTTCGGTAGCAGTCACACTGCTCTGGGGTTTCTCTGGCAGGTGCACTATTATGGGGGCATCAATTGCACCTTATGTACCCTTCCTTGTGTCATGGAGTTAAAGGGAACCTGTCACATAGATTTTGCCTCCCTTGCTGAGGGCAGCACAAGCTAGTGTCAGACCTGCTGTTTCCAGCACTGTGTCCCTTATTCTGTAAGATGCTGTAGTTTTAGAGCATTTACCCCTCAAATCTTATTCATGAGCAGGTGTTAGCTCCACCCACCAAAGGCTAGCTCTCCCCACTGACAGTTATTCACATGTTTCTACCTATTTAAAGTAATAGGTTTATCAGTTGAGGTGGGCGGGGCTAGCCTCAGATGGGCGGGGTTTGAAAAAACTGACACTCTGAAGGACTCTTCGAATGACTCTTCTGGCTGAAAACTGCAGATTTGAGCATTAAATACACGAAAACTCCAGCATCTTGCAGAATAAGGGACACAGCGCTGGAAACAGCAGGTCTGACACTAGCTTGTTCTGTCCTCAGCCAGGGGGGGCAAAAACTATGTGACAGGTTCTCTTTAAGGGCTGAAGGGTATATAGCCTCTTGAAAAAGCTGGCGGCGAAACGCGCGTCGAGGCTAATACCCTCCCTGGCGTCATATCCACCACCAATAAATTGTATTGGTAATGGATTGAAATACAATTTATTATATAATTCCTTTTATATTTGGATTGATGCATTAATATTATTTATAGTCACTTGATTTGATATATATTTATTTGCATCTTTCCGGAATATTTCTGCTATTTATTAGTGGAGGATATGTCACCTTTATTATATTTGGGGGGTATTTTGTGTTTTTAATTGCTTTTAAGGTTGTTTTAATTGTGATAGTCGGATTGTTTATGTTGATTTTGTAATCCATGAATTTTGGAATAAAAATATGTATACGTTTATTATTTTAATATCATTATATTTTCTATTTGGATTTGTTAGTGGTAATATAATGATTTTTGGTTAATTTTTAGACCAGTTATTGAATTGGTACTGAAAGGTATACAGACAGCTGCTCCCTGAAAGGAGAAATGGCTAAGCATATAAATAGTAGACTGCTCATATAAGGATTGAGGAACACTGTCCGTTTTTGGCTGGCGGCGGTTTCACTATACAATACATTATCATATTTATTCCCATATAAAGTACTATAAAAGTGCCTGGAGATGATAGACTATTTGCAATATCCAAAGATGCTTCATAGCAAATGTTGACTTTGGCAAAGAAAAATGGTGTCAGAGGTATAAGTCCAGCACAAGGCATAAACATCAGCGCCAAGGTGGACCCAAACATGATAGGAAAAATGATTGAGTTCTTACAGGGGACTGGTTTAAGCTCTCTTCTTAAGCTGACTTTATCAGAGTTATTGCTGCCCATTTAGAAAAAGCACTGAGCAACAGATGTTCACCTGGCTGCTCCAGCCTCTTGAAAGAAGGATATCCATATGCCACAGGGAATGAAGCGTGATCTGATTCTTAGAAAGAAATCTTCTTGTTTCCTGCTATTTGTCGATGAATAGGGAAGGGAAAATTGAAAGGGAAATAAAAGATAAGGTAAACAAATGAGAACATGTAAATCATGCAAGGAGCTAACAGACCGTCCTTAAGAAGCAATCAGGGGGAAAAAAGGGCCGAACAAAGATAAAAGTGAATTTACAAGAGCAGAGACAAAAGCCGGAGAGAAGAAAGAAGGTCTTTTATGAACAATATTTCAAAATGAAATGTGCAAACATGGCCTTCCCCGTGCAGAGGCTTTTGTTTCATGTTTAGTTCATCTGCTTTTTTTATGTTTCTTTTGGTGCTGGAGCGCGTCTGAACATCAAACCCTGGGTTAGGTGTAGGCCAACAAGTGATGTCTTCATGTCCTAAACTAATATTTACATCTCTTCTTCTTGCTTTCAATACTGGTAAGGTAGCATTGTGAGCACTGGTGTAGCC
The DNA here is from genome assembly GCA_025379985.1 of Phyllomedusa bahiana. Taxonomy (NCBI): domain Eukaryota; kingdom Metazoa; phylum Chordata; class Amphibia; order Anura; family Hylidae; genus Phyllomedusa; species Phyllomedusa bahiana. The sequence goes on along the minus strand of JAODAL010002359.1, from coordinate 182,307 downwards.
ACTTATGAGACTTAATAATGTTCTAGAAGAATCAAACAAGATAATTACATAATATAGTTCATTGGTGGTCAACCCAACATATTTCGAAACCTACAACTTGATGATAGGGTGAAGGTGACATGAGATCTACCACAGAGATGTGATTTCCCTTGGTTGAAACGAATTTGATGTGGGATTAAAATGAGGAACCAAATCAAAGGAGCAGGATTGAACTGGTACATCAGTCTACCGGAGGACTCGCCGGTGGGCCAAAGCTCTGGCACAAAAATGTCCTGATAGAAAATGTTTTCTTCTTAATAGAGAAGGCTATTGGGTAATGATGGACACTGGAGTCAACAAAGAATGAAATCATAGGTTTGATTTAATTTTTTGGGTTTAGGTTTCATTAGGTTTGTATTAGGTTTTTGGCATTTTCAGCTTTCTCAGTAGCAGGTCTCGTGACTCACAAGGGGAGGTGACTTCACCTGTGGAGGAAGTTAAAAAAATCGCATGCTGTGATATGTACTTTGTTATGATTAAGGAACCCTATTACCTCTTGGAGCTGACTTTAGAAACAATCATCAGATATCCTATAATTCCCTGCATGGGCAGTGAATACTTCAAAATAGCCATTAACATATCTTGTATAGATAGCAAGTGGACCCTCAGAATAATTTCCTCTGGTGGGCCCTTGTGATTATTTCCTCTGGTGGGCCCGCAGAATAATTCCCTCTGGTGGGCCCTCAGAATAAGTCCCTCTGGTGGGGCCTCAGAATAATTTCCTCTGTTGGGCCCTCAGAATAATCTCATCTGGTGGGCCCTCGTGATTATTTCTTCTGATGGGTCCGCAGAATAATTTCCTCTGGTGGGCCCACAAAATAATTTTCTCTGGTGGCCATCAGAATAATTTCCTCTGGTGGGCCCTCAGAATAATTTCCTCTGGTGATCCCTCATAATTATTTCCTATGGTGGCCCTCAGAATAATTCCCTCTGTTGGGCCCTCAGAATAATCTCCCCTGGTGATCCCTCATGATTATTTCCTCTGATGGCCATCAGAATAATTTCCTCTGGTGGCCGTCAGAATAATTCCCTCTGGTGGGCCCTCAGAATAATTTCCTCTGGTGGCCCTCAGAATAATTCCCTCTGTTGGGCCCTCAGAATAATCTCCACTGGTGATCCCTCGATTATTTCCTCTGGTGCCATCGAATAATTTCCTCTGGTGGCCGTCAGAATAATTCCCTCGGTGGCCTCAGATAATTTCTCTGTGGCCCTCAGAAATTTCTCGGGTGGCTCAAATAATTCCCTCTGTGGGCCCTCAGAATTATTCCCTGTGATCCCTCATATTATTTCCTCTGATGGCCCTTAGAATATTTCTCTGGTGAGCCTCAGAATAATTCCCTCTGTGAGCCTCAGAATATTCCTTGGTGGCCCACGATTACTCCTGGTGACATCAGAATAGTTTCCTCTGGTGGATAAAAGGAACTTAAGTCTAACACTGCCAAGGAATCCCTTGGTTTTAACTTTTGCTTCTCTCAAAGTAGTCTCTTAATAGCAAAAAGTGATGAATTCAACTATGGAACCAAAGGACAAGCAGAGGTCAGGTATACTGGAGTTCTTTCAATACAGTACATGGGCTGAGGTCATTGTAGCAAGCAATCGAATGAGGTCAGGAACAGGGGCGTAAATACAGGGGGAGCAGACGTAGCAGCTGCCCCGGGGCCCGTGCTCTTAGGGGGCCCGTGCCCTGGGGCAGTTACTGACACGTCTGCTCCCCTGGTAGTGCGGCTCCTGCGCCAGCTGGCAGCGAACATAACCGTCCACTGCCAGCGGACGCGGAGCTGCGGGGCCCGGCGCATACCGCCTCTGAATGTCAAAGCCCTCCGGCCCGAGCACTCAGACGCAGGACCGCACGGATGCTAGGTGCAGGCGCCGGACCACAGTGTTGACGTGGGCTGCGCGATGACATCATATCATCATGCAGCCCGCGCCGGGCACAGACTGCCCAGGAGCCGAGCTACGAGGGAGCGTGGAGCTGGTGAGTAAGTGCTTTCTTATTTATTTATTTTTTAATATTAATGAATCCTGTTCTGCCTGTATATGGCCCCTACCTACCTGCCTGCCTGTATATAGCCCTACCTGCCTGCCTGTATATGGCCCCTAGCTACCTGCCTGCCTGCCTGTATATAGTCCTACCTACCTGCCTGCCTACCTGTATATAGCCCCTACCTACCTGCCTGCCTACCTGTATATAGCCCCTACCTACCTACCTGCCTGTATATAGCCCTACCTGCCTGCCTGTATATAACCCAACCTGCCTGCCTGTATATGGCCCCTACCTACCTGCCTGCCTGGTATTATATAGCCCTACCCTAGAACCACTGCCCTGCCTACCTGTTATATGCCCCACTACTACCTGATACCCTGCCTGTATATACGCCCTACCCTGCCTGCCTTAGTCCCTACCCCTCTACCTGCCTGCCTGTATATGGCCCCTACCTACCTGCCTGTTACCTGTATATAGCCCTACCTGCCTGCCTGTATATAGCCCTACCTACCTGCCTGCCTGTATATAGCCCCTACCTACCTGCCTGCCTGTATATAGCCCCTACCTACCTGCCTGCCTGTATGTACATAGCCCCTAGCTGCCTGCCTGTATGTACATAGCCCCTAGCTACCTGCCTGCCTGAATATAGCCCCTACCTACCTGCCTGCCTGTATATAGCCCCTACCTACCTGCCTGCCTGTATATAACCCTACCTACCTGCCTGCCTGTATATAGCCCCTACCTACCTACCTGCCTGCCTGTATATAGCCCTACCTGCCTGCCTGTATATAGCCCTACCTGCCTGCCTGTATATGGCCCCTACCTACCTGCCTGCCTACCTGTATATAGCCCTACCTACCTACCTGCCTGTATATAGCCCTACCTGCCTGCCTGTATGTAGCCCTACCTGCCTGCCTATAGTCCCTACCTGCCTGCCTGTATATAGCCCTACCTGCCTGCCTGTATATGGCCCCTACCTACCTGCCTGTTACCTGTATATAGCCCTACCTGCCTGCCTGTATATAGCCCTACCTACCTGCCTGCCTGTATATAGCCCCTACCTACCTGCCTGCCTGTATATAGCCCCTACCTACCTGCCTGCCTGTATGTACATAGCCCCTAGCTGCCTGCCTGTATGTACATAGCCCCTAGCTACCTGCCTGCCTGTATATAGCCCTACCTGCCTGCCTGTATATAGCCCCTACCTACCTGCCTGCCTGTATATAGCCCTACCTACCTGCCTGCCTGTATATAGCCCTACCTACCTACCTGCCTGCCTGTATATAGCCCTACCTACCTGCCTGCCTGTATATAGCCCTACCTGCCTGCCTGTATATGGCCCCTACCTACCTGCCTGCCTGTATATAGCCCTACCTACCTACCTGCCTGTATATAGCCCTACCTGCCTGCCTGTATAGCCCTACCTGCCTGCCTATAGCCCTACCTGCCTGCCTGTATATAGCCCTACCAACCTGCCTGTATATAGCCCTACCTACCTACCTACGTTACCTGTATATAACCCTACCTGCCTGCTTGTATATAGCCCCTACCTACCTGCCTGCCTGTATATAGCCCTACCTACCTGCCTGCCTGTATATAGCCCCTACCTACCTGCCTGCCTGTATGTATGTAGTCCCCATCTGCCTGCCTGTATGTATGTAGCCCCTACCTACCTGCCTGCCTGTATAGCCCCTACCTACCTGCCTGCCTATATATAGCCCCTACCTACCTGCCTGCCTGTATATAGCCCTACCTACCTGCCTGCCTGTATATAGCCCCTACCTACCTGCCTGCCTGTATATAGCCCTACCTGCCTGTATATAGCCCCTACCTACCTGCCTGCCTGTATATAGCCCTACCTGCCTGCCTGTATATAGCCCTACCTGCCTGTATATAGCCCTACCTGCCTGCCTGTATATAGCCCCCCCAAAGCCCTGCCTGTCTACATATATGGCCCTATAGCTACCCAAACCCTACCTTCCTACCTATATGGCCCCTATACCCTGCCTGCCTCTCTATATGGGGCCCTATACCTAAACCCTGCTTGACTGCCATTATGGGGCCCTATAGCTTCCTAAACCCTGCCTATGTGGGGACCCTATTGCCTACCTAAACCTGGCCTATCTGGGGCCCTCTATAGCCTATGTAAACCCTGCCTGCCTAAATGGACCCCATATAGCCAGGGGGGCAGGGAGTGAGGTGCTGGAAAAGTGAGGCTTCTAAGATATTTGTGTCTTAATCTGCAGGGACAAGTGGTCGGGAGACGTCATCATGGTGGTCTGGACGGATGCAGAACAAAAGGGAAAGTCAACGACTGGTCAGAAACGTCACCTGTGAGTAACAAGACATAACTACACTGTAATCATTTATATGTCTGCAGAGTCTGTGTACACTGGTGTCTACCACTATATGGTCACTGTATGGTGGTTATATACAGTCTGCAGAGCCTGTGTACACTAGTATATACCACTATATGGTCACTGTATGGTGGTTATATACAGTCTGCAGAGCCTGTGTACACTAGTATATACCACTATATGGTCACTATATGGTGGTACTATTGGTCTTTTGTATGCTGATCAGTAATACTGTAGGGTATTATTCAGTCACTATGTGGTGGTCCATATGTAGCAGTGATATTGGTAATGTTGGTTTTGGTATAGTGGGATTTGTTTGGTAGCAGTATGATAGTGAGAAGTATGGTGAGGTTATTTGCTCCTTGTATTATCTACATTATCGAACTGCATGTTCTGGTAAATGTTCGTGGTCGGGGAGGCGGGCGAAGGGGGGGGGGGCAGGGGGCCCCATCCAAAAGTTTGCTATGGGGCCCCGGCTTCTCTAGTTACGCCCCTGGTCAGGAAATAAACAAGGCCAAGAAAGTAGGGACCTTATCGTAGTGTGCCTAGGACAATAGCATATGATTTTTTTCTTATAGTGCTGCCATATTCCACAATGTACAGAGATTGCTATCGCTCACTGTTCCCACTGGGGCTCACAATTTAAATTCTACATTATCATATCTTTTGGAGTGTGGCAGGAAAGCCATGCAATCACATGAAGAACATACAAACTCCTTGCAGGTATCATCCTTGGTCGGATTTGAACCCAGGACACCGGTGCTGACCACTGAGCCACTGTTGTTTTTGTTGATTGGCTGGAAAAGCAGAACTTTAGTGAAGAACTGGCTTTAAGAGACTGGGCACCAGTGTATGCAGTCTATACAGTAGCATATATTCAGTAGGAGGAGAATGGCGTCCAATAGGACACAAGGTCAGGAGACCAGAGGATGCATGGAAATTCTGCAGAGAGCTGTGGCAAAGGCGAAGAGTGTGCTAATATTGAGTATGAGGAGGGGAACATCTCTCCTTATGGAGAGCACCAGTTAAGGTGTGTAGTGTTTTGTTTTGCCTTTTAGCCCACTACTCAGCATCTGCATATCACAAGGCATTATGGGAAAGGAGCTGGAAAGCTCACTGCGCCCTCTATTGGTTGTAACAAATCCTCAATTTACTTCTGATTCACTGAATCTTTGAGAAGCAAAAAGGAATAATTGTCAAGCCAATATTGCTCATCTACATACGCCGTTTCGGGGTTTTGCCCCTCATCAGTGTAGAGCAGAGCGATATTGGCTTGACTGGTGGGAGGCAATGAGTGGGTATGAGGAGGGGAACATCTCTCCTTATGAGTAGTCATGATGCATGCATCCCAAACCTGGATCCAAAACAGTGATATCTGGCAATACAACTAAGGTTTAGTTACATTAGGAACCTCCATTGTAGATTCTGCCAAAAATGATAGAAAAGATAGCACAGCACCCAGCACTATTATTCAATTTATACGATGGACGCCATGATGGAAACCTGACCCCATTATAGTCAGTGGTGTTCATTGGGTGCCATCGTGTCCATCATGAAACAAATCCGCCACTGCCGTTATTTTCATTTTACATAAAACCATAAATATCAATGCAGATGTGAAACAGGTGAAATGAATGTAGCATAGTTGCAATACCAGACACAGCCTAAGGACAAGAGTGGCGCTATTTCTGATTAAAAAAAAATGCTGGTCTTCTTCCTAATCGTAGACAACTCCATTAGGATGTCACTAACCATGATGGAATTCACTGGATCACATCAATTTGCCACCTGAGATAAGTCAAATGAAGTGGACCTTAGACCAGTTCACAGAGTGGATCCTAATAATCAAATTTAATTCTTATATTGCCAAAACCTCAACTGGTTCCATTTTCTCCTATACGTGATATATGGTTCCCTGCTACTATGTGGAACAAAAACCTTATGCTACAAGACTAATAATTTATGTTGTGGGAAAAAATCTAAACAATCTACAAGGAAGGGTTAGTCATATGACCTTGCCTGTAATATATGATGCTCTTGTACTATCCAGGCATTAGGATTAATGGCCATTGCTTTGCTTTATCTTTACAAATAAAGCCTACAAGCTGGCTCGCAGCCCAAGAAGAGGAAAGTTACTGTCCTGCTCGTAGCGCGTTGATGGCTGAATACTTCTTGGAAGAACTTCCATGATCCATCCAGTGAGTTGGGAACTTGGAACTTCTTGCCAAGGTATAAAAACTTCTGAGGTTGTCAACATGTAGAGTTTGACTATCCTGCCAAGATGAAGGATGTGACAGTCTGTACATTGAGAAGAAACATGACTGGTGTTTCTTCCTATAGTTAAAGACTAATATATTTTGGTATACCGCAACAATGCCAAAGCTAAAAATATATAATAAATTATAGAAAATTGCCCAATGTCATCCTTAATATGTCCATTCAGTTGGCTACACTGAATATATGAACTGCTCCGAAAATAAATGAAATTCTAAAAGAGCATAAACATGTATTAATATACACTACTCACAAAAAGTAAGGGCATTCGGCTTTTGGTTGAAAATTCAGGATGATCATAAACTTTGTTGAATTTTATTTTTAAATGAACTAAATGAGACATCTCTTACCTTTAGATGCACATGTCCATGTGCCAGCACTTTTAACACAACTTGCTGATCTCTAACAAGGAGTTTAATGGCAAAATTCCCGACAGGTATTTGATCCCTGAATCGCCCCATGCATTTAGGGGATCAATTTTAATTGGGATTTAAACAGTCCTCCTCATCTTGCTAATCACATGTTGACATCATGAGACCAAGAGACCACCCTACAATTGATCAACAGTACCTCACCATTGTGAGGCTTCAAGCAGGATGCTCTCAGACAGAAGTGGCCACTGGGTTTAGGGTCACGGAGTGTCATCAGAAGCTTGCCTCATAGATAAGGAGACTGGAAGAGTCACAGAAAGGCAAAGAAGTGGGCTCCTTTGGCTCCATTACACACTGATGACCACTTCATTGTGATCAATGCCATGTGGAACTAGATGATAAATGCCACACAACTCCAGGCATGATTAAGGGAGGTGAGTGGCAACCAAGTGTCACATCAGACCATTCGTAACCATTTACATCAGCGTGGTCTGCATGCTAGACGAAAGGCAAGGGGACCTGACCTGGCTGATGTATAGTGCTCTCCTTGACATTTCCAGTATCTTTGTCGGCCATCATTTCTGCTCAGTCAGAGTAGATGTGCCCTGGCCCTTGTAAGACAATGATGCCTGTTCCTGGTGGTGCGGTCAGGTACCCTTGCTGGTTGTCTAGCATGCAGACCAAGCTGATTTAAATAGTTATGAATGGTCTGACGTGACACTTGGTTGCCACTTGCCTCACTTAAACGTGCCTGGAGTTGTGCGGCATTCTTCATCCGGTTTCACAGGGCATTGGTTACAATGAAGCGGTCATCAGTGTGTGATGTATCCAGAGGACGTCCACTTCTTTACCTTTCTGTGACTCTTCCAGTCTCTCTGTATCTCCGTTGCAAGCTGCTGATGACACTCTGACACTCTAAACTCAGTGGCCACTTCCGTCTGAGAGCATCCTGCTTGATGCCTCACAAAGACAAGGTACTGTTGACCAATTGTAAAGTATTGTCATGGTCTTATGATGTCAAAATCTGAACAGCAGGATGAGGAGGACTGTTTAAATCCTAAATCAAATTGATCCCATAAATTTATTGGGCGATTCGGGGATCAAACATGTTGTGAATTTTCCCATTAAGCTCCTTGTTAGAGATCTGCAAGTTGAGCAAAAGAGAACAGAATCATTGAACTGTTGAACATGTGCTTTCTAAAATTAAGAGATGGTCTTATTTAATGCATTTAAAAAATGTTCGAGAAATTTTATGTTCATCCTGGACTTTCAACCATAACCCAAACATCTTCAACTTTTTGTGAATGTATATATAATCTGTGTCGCGACCATGCCATAGGTTTATTGTGTGAATTTAGGGTTTATATTATGACTGCAACATCTGGAGCTCTGGGTAGTAGTGAAACAAACAGATAACCATGGTGATTTAAATTCAGTTTGGTTTAATTTCTGGGGGTCCAGACATTTCTCATAATTTGCAGATTTGGCCAGCCATATGCAAGGGTTTTATTAGCCTAATGGGGATTGAGATAGGTTTTCTCATCTTGTTCAAATACTCTAGCAGAGCATACAGGTAAGGAAAAAATATTTGCACTCCAGCAACTTGTGAGATTTCTTTGATTCTTTAAAACTTGTAGCTTTATTAAATATACTTTAAAAGTCCATTTTCAAAAGGTCAGACATTAACAGTTCACGCCTCCCGAAACGCGTCGGTGGAACGCTTGCTGAACTGTTAATGTCTGACCTTCTGAAAATGGACTTTTAAAGTATATTTAATAAAGCTACAAGTTTTAAAGAATCAAAGAAATCTCAAAAGGGTTGCTGGAGTGCAAATATTTTTCCTTACCTGTATGCAGCAGGAGACTGGCTCCGGATCTCCCACTTCTCCGTGCAACCAAGTGGGTGACTGAATATTCCTTTCATATTTTTCTCTAGCAGAGCATAGGGTCATAATAATGGGCATCCTCCATTATATAGACCCTATTCTATGCCGCAAAAGGCTCTGGTGGGCTTGAGCTTGATATTGCATCCTTATAGATTCCAACATAGGGCCACATGTATGAACCTGTTTAGGTCTAAAACTCACTTTTTTGCCCATAGTAACCTATGGGCAAAAGAGTGAGTTTTTGACCTAAACAGGTTCATACATGTGGCCCACAGTGTCTGTTCATAGGATTTAGCAGGGCATAGGCACATCATAGAGGGATCTCCTGCTATAAAAACTATCCTCTACAATCCAAAATGGTGTTGTTGGCTTGAGCTTGATTTTCACATTCTTGTGGGTTCTACCATGGTGACCAGTGTTGGACTGTGGTGCCTGGGACCCACCACTGGAGAGGATTTTTTAGATCCACCAGTGGAGATGATTCTTGGGGCCCACCAGTGGTATTGATTCTTGGGGCCCACCAGTGGAGATAATTCTTAGGGTCCACCATTGATGTTGATATTTGGAGCCCATCAGTAGAGATGATTCTGATAGTTCACAAGTTCATAAATCCATTTGTGGTGAATTAGTGTGGGAGGCAGAGAAGAGGGAGGCGGGAGCAGTAGTCACGGGCCCCTGGGACCTGGTCCTTGTCACGGTGGCTAGTACCTCACTTACCCACACCTCACATGCTCCTCTGGCGCCTGGCACCAATGAAGAGGGGGTCAGCATGGTATATGATGGTGGAAGTAGTTCCCCTGGGGCACACTATGTTGTGTGGTCTCTCCCTTGACTGCCTGAATGTGTGGTGGTGTGCGAGGTGCCTTTGATATGTGGTGCAGAAATGAGCAGGCAGGACACAAGGAGTTAACAGTGCCAATGATCTTAGGCCTCTTTACTTCAACCAGGCACAGATGGTACAGCACACAGCAGTGGAACTCCTTCATGTTACAATTCCATCTGTCCAGATGCAGCCACTCTGTAGACCGAAAAAGGGTGATGATGATGTTCCTAAACCCAGTCCCTTGCTGAGCTAATTCCATCTTATCCCACTCCCATGCGGCCCGGAAAGATTCAGGGGTTTAAAGTCGAACTCTGCAGTTGTTCACACTGACACCCTGAAGGTGGATATCAGTGCAGAGACCAGCTCCCTCGGAGAGACCAATACTTCTTGGTGGAAAACCAAGCTCTCCAGGAGAAGACCCAGACTCCTCTCTGCAGATGGAGACCTGGAGTGACCCAGAATAATAAGTATACCTATCTTTTATAGCTTTCTAATCTGACCCCACCCTGGTGTTGTTATGGTTACTTCCACTAAAGCCTTGAGTAGCTGCAAATGGTTAAATTTCTACAACACATCACACCTGGCCATGACTCACAGACATGCTCAGAAGCTACTGGCTGCATATAGGAGTCAAAAAGAGGTCAATTCTAGAACATTCTTAGTGCAGTGCAAATAGCAATTCACATTATAAAACATTTTAAACTTTTAGTAGTATACCATACTCTCAACTCCTATATACTACACATTCTTGTGGGTCTACGACGGTGACCAGTGTTGGACATTGGTACCTGGGACCCATCACTGGAGTTGATTTTTGGGACCTATCCTACAGCTACTGTGTATGAATGCACATACCGCACTCGACTCTTACTTTCTGCCTCCTTTTTATCCATCCTTTTCCCTGAACAGCAGCCTTAGGTCTCCCATGCTCAGGGTTTTCGCTGTTCTCTATAGACCAGGTGAGCCTAATGTTGACTTTCTAAGTCCTTTTGGCTACTACCCCTTTTCAAAGACCTAGCCAACTGTATACCACAATTGGTAGGATCCCCGGGAATATCAAATATTGAGAGTTTTCATGATTCTTCTGCACCCCATAAGTTTTGTTTTTTCCTATTTACAGACCTGACTGAGAGCTCATTTCTGGGGGCTGAGGTGTAGTTTTTATGGGTACCATTTTAACATACCTGCAATGTTTTGATGACTTCTTATTCCAACTTTTTGAGGACACAAAGTGTGCAAAAGCATTTATTTTCCTATTGGTCTGGATAAATTGACTTTCATAAATGCAGCAATACCAGTTTGGTTTTTCCTTCAGAAAACGTCTCTACCTATACAAATTAATAACCGGGTGAAAAACCGTGACAAAAAATACTCCAAAAACGCTTAAAAAACACGGCACGCACTATATAAATTAGTGCAGCATATATGGCTGAAAAGGGGCCAGACATCACAAGTAGACAATGTTTTGTTGGTTTTAGCCTCAGCCTATATGGCAGCTAAACCACTTTATACATCCGAGTACTTTATTTTTTATTGGCTGTAGGTTGTTGTTTATATAGTGGTGGTGCCAGGGTAAAGCATTATGAGATCCTGCCCTGACATCATAGAGACCACATTGTAGCCCGGCTCTGAAGGAAAGCTGATTAATGTGCTGTTACCCAGCTTGGATGCTGGTTAGGTGATCCAACGTCCAGTAAAGCTGAAGGATACCACATCCTTTATCAGCTTTCCTATAACGCTGCTATACACATGTGACAAGGGGGTGTGGTTTGTGCAGAAAAGGGAGTGTCATGTAAAACAAGGGGTGTTGCCCATTCAAACCATCAAGCGGCAAGCTGCAATTCAAAATCTCCCTGAAGGCCACTTCCAAAAGTTGACAAATATGACATACCCTTACTTTATGCCAATAACTGTGGCCAAATTTTGGTGCGTTTTTGGCGCGTGGTCTTTCCATGAAACCACACTTTTACTGGGCCCCACCCTTTTGTCGGACGAGGCGCATAAATGTCTAAAACACATGATAAATATGGTGTAAAGCATGCATGCCATTTTTTCTGAATCAGAACCCTGGCACCACTGCTACCCTGTTTCGCCGAAAATAAGACAGTGTCTCATATTAATTTTTGCTCCTAAAGACGAGCGAAGACTTCTTTTTAGGGGACGTCTTATTTTTCCATGAACATGAACTCACATTTACAGTTGAACAAAAATCCACATGTATTAATATACTGCAGTGATTTCATCACAAACATCAGCATAAGCAGCCAAACTCTGAATCGCGTAAAAAAAATGCACTATGTCTTATTTTCAGGGGATGTCTTAATTTCAGGGTAACAGAGTATAATAAATGTGCACTTTTCTGTATATGTGGAGGGTACAAAAATCATGGGTATCTCCTATTTGTTAAAAAAAAAAGTCTCAGCTGCCTGATTAATATGGAATGAGTCACTTGTAGCAACTTTCAGGAGCCTTTACTCCAGTTTTACAGCTGCGGCGCATTGCCGATTCTGCCCCAATGTCTTGCCGGAGGGATTCTTTAAACAAGACGGAATTTATGTCACCTCTAAACTACATGAAAAACAGGGATTCTCAGAGTTCGATCTAAAGTAAAATGAAAACATTTAACAAGTCAAGCAGACAGAACATAAGGGGGGCGGCAGCTGTTCACCAGCTGAACAGCCAGAACGCACACTATAAGGATGATAAAAGCCACTCTCCGGCAGCACAATGGTACGGCAGGTTTCCCAAACACAGAGAGTTTCTGCTCCTATTGCTACCTACACGATGACATGGCATGATGGCATTATTTCTACTAAAATATTAATAGCTGTTGTCACTCATTATATATTTAGGTCCAGCTGTGAGCCGCCTTTCCGCAGCCGCCTGGGCCGCCACCAGCGTAATGAGAAGCTTCAGCAATTTATGTATAGGTAATAATAAGGAGCTGATATACTAGCATGGTTTACAGGAGCAGGCATCAGTCGTTGGCAGGCGGCGCCTCTAGCAAGCAGCACAGTATATGTTCTGTACATCTCACAGGACTGCTTATGGAAAAGGTAACGCCGGATCATGGAGCTTCACATTTGGGCTACTTTAACCCTTTAAGCCGAACGTCTGAAAAGTATTTAATGACCAGAACATTTTTTTAGTTTTTGCCTCCTTGCATTTCAACAGTTGTAACTTTTTTATTTTTTCAATGACGAAGTTGTATGAGGCCTCGTTTTATTCGAGACTAGTTGTACTGTATAGGGGAATAGTTTAATTTCACTTATAAATAATTGCAGATTTTTTTTTTCAAATTTTTTTTTACTTTTTTTTTTTATTTTTTAAATTTTTTTTTTTACACCATTCACATATCACATTTAATAACTTGTTAGATTAATTCTAAGACCGTGTTCACATGGCTTATTCCCGACGGATTTGTGCGCCGTATTGAGCGCACAAATCCGCCGTGAATAAGGGGCGGGACGGGGGCGGGGCCGGAGCGCGGCGGGGGCGCCGCTCCCGGCCCCATAGACAATGCATTGTCCGCGCCGTAAATAATGTGCATGTCACTTTCTCCCCCCGCGGCGGATTCGCCGAGCGGGGAGGAGCGACGGATTCCACTGTTCTCAATGAGAGCAGTGGATTACCGTAATTGCTGCCGCGGATTGGCGCCGTACTGAAGCGCAAATCCGGCGCACAGTACGGCGCCAATACGCGGCAGAATAAGCCGTGTGAACGAGGCCTAAAGGTTATTATGGTCGTGTGGATACCTAATATGTGTAGTTTTTTGTGTGTAACATATGCCCAACTATTTTTTATCAAATATTTATTTTTATTTTATTATTTTTTTTTTATTTATTTTCTTACACTTTTTATGTTTTTACTTTTTTTTTTAAATCCCATGAAGGGATAACTGTTTTACTTTTTTTTTTTTCCCACTTAGTAATGTATTAGCATATTCATATATGCGAATACTTTATAATCTGTGTCAGTCTGAAACAGGTAGTGATCAGGACAGCACACAGTCTGTCCTGATCACTGGCTTCTTACACAGACAGCCCTGGGGCTACTCTAGGTCCCCAGGGCTGACTGTGCAGCCGTTCCCCAGGCTCTGTCGGGTCACCGGGTGTTCCGATCACCCGACAGAGCAGGGAAACCCTTTGATTGCGCTGCAGTGACGATCCGCGGCAATCAAAGGCTTAAAGCATCGGGGAGCGGTGAATGAATGCTGAGCTCTGATTTGTTGCTTTGGGCTCTGGTTGTTTGCTATGAGCTCTGATTGGTTGCTAGGGGCCACAAAGACAGTCTTACTGCTAGACAGTTTTCATACATAAGGCCTAATGTGTATGGCCAGGGTTAAACAGCAAGGATTGGAGCAAGCTGTAGAGGTGAGTGTCAGCCATAATTAACAGTTGGCACCCGCCACCTCTGGATGGACTCAGAGAATGACCCCTCTCCATAGCTCCTTACCAGCATGGTAACGTACTCGTAAATGCTGAAGTAGTGGATCCTCTTGACGGAGTCTAAGTAGCTCCCAGTATTCATCAGAGCTCGCCACAACACAGGTTGGGCTTACTGCGGCGGGAGTCCTACCAGGTCACTACCCCTGACGTAACTTGCTTGCGGTGGTGGCTGGGGTGCAGCGTGGTACAAAATCCTAAAACAGTCTCGTAGTCGGGGACAGGCAGGAAGGTCAGGACAGGCGGCAAAGGTTCGTGGTCGAGGGATGGAGGCAACAAGTACGGTACACAATATAACTCGAAACAACTTTAGGAATGCTTTCTCACAATGCACTATTGATCCGGTTAAGGACACTCAGGAAGGGGGAGAGTTAAATAGGGTCAGTGTCCGGTGATACCAATCACCGACCAGCAGAGACCGCGCAGGGAGCGCGGAGAGGTGAGTAGCTGCATCCAGGGACCGGACTGTGAATGCGTCTGTAGCCCGACATGCTGGTCACGGCAACACCCGCAGCAAAGACATGCGTGTGCCCACAATCCAGTGTGAGCACTGCGGGATCACCCGAGAAAGTGCTTATATGTCACCTGTCAGTAAGGGGTTACTAAACATCAAAATGGGCCCTGAAAATTGGTATATGTAGTTGCCACCCAGAGACAAGGGCCTCTATGCGTTTCTAATGACCTTGTTCCAATGAAGTTCTTTGTCACGGGTCGCGTCGTGTACATGCCGTGTACCTCCTGTATGACATCTGGCTCTCCCCATCTACTGGCTTTCTGCTTTGGCGCTGTTCTCTCTGTTGCATGCGACACCCACTTTTCCAAGAGCCATGTCCTATTTGCCCGCTGCCTGCCCTGACCTTCTGCCTGTGACCTGTCTGTGCAAGAACTCTGCCTAACATAACCTTCTGCTTATGACCCATCTATTTAAGAACTTTCCCTGCCATGACCTTCTGCCTATGACCCGTCTATGCAAGAACTCTGCCTGCCATGACCTTCTGCCTATGACCCATCTATGCAAGAACTCTGCCTGCCCTGACCTTCTGCTTATGACCCATCTATTTAAGAACTTTCCCTGCCATGACCTTCTGCCTATGATCCGACGATGCAAGAACTCTGCCTGCCATGACCTTCTGCCTATGACCCGTCTATGCAAGAACTCTGCCTGCCCTGACCTTCTGCCTATGACCAGTCTATGCAAGAACTCTGCCTGCCCTGACCTTCTGCCTATGACCCGTCTATGCAAGAACTCTGCCTGCCCTGACCTGCTGCCTATGACCCGTCTATGCAAGAACTCTGCCTGCCCTGACCTTCTGCCTATGACCAGTCTATGCAAGAACTCTGCCTGCCCTGACCTCCTGCCTATGACCAGTCTATGCAAGAACTCTGCCTGCCCTGACCTCCTGCCTATGACCCGCCTATGCAAGAACTCTGCCTGCCCTGACCTCCTGCCTGTGACCAGGCTATGCAAGAACTCTGCCTGCCCTGACCGGCTGCCTATGACCAGTCTATGCAAGAACTCTGCCTGCCCTGACCTTCTGCCTATGACCAGTCTATGCAAGAACTCTGCCTGCCCTGACCTTCTGCCTATGACCAGTCTATGTAAGAACTCTGCCTGCCATGACCTTCTGCCTATGACCCCCCTATGCAAGAACTCTGCCTGCCCTGACCTTCTGCCTATGACCCGTCTATGCAAGAACTCTGCCTGCCCTGACCTTCTGCCTATGACCCGCCTATGCAAGAACTCTGCCTGCCCTGACCTCCTGCCTATGACCCGTCTATGCAAGAACTCTGCCTGCCCTGACCTCCTGCCTATGACCCATCTATGCAAGAACTCTGCCTGCCCTGACCTTCTGCCTATGACCCGTCTATGCAAGAACTCTGCCTGCCCTGACCTTCTGCCTGTGACCTGGTTATGTCTATCTCTCCGGTACCACGCCAGCATGCCAGCCATGACAGTGAGTGACCCCATTGGGGATAGCGACCTGTGAGTGCCCGCAGTGAAGGCCTGATCCTGATCCATCAAAGGGTGAAAACCAAGGGACTCTTTAAACTCTGTTGGCCCCAGGGGGAAGTCCGACCCCAAATATTCACATCTGAAACCAGTAGAGCATTCCCTTCAGCTCTTCTATGGCAGTAGATGTAGTCGCTGTAGCTGTGATATGTCAGCATTAGTGAGGATCTCACGTAAACTGCATATGCTGCTTTATTCAGTAAAGGCGGTTTAAAGATTACATATATGCAGTACAGATTGCCAGCGCTTTATACACAACATCTGCGTGAAAGAATCTACTCAAATCCACTGGTTGCTTCCAAATATTCCCGGAGAATTGTTCTTGGGATTATTTTAATGGATTATTCGTACAGAAATAATAAATATTTCTGGTGCTTAAGACTATTACATGTCCTGGTGGCGTTGGCTGTTTCATTTATCAAAAGGTCAAGATTTGATCCTCTGTTCCAGATGGAAGCGAAGATTACTTGTCCCTGTAAGAAGTTCTTAATGTTTGTGATGTGAATTCTAACATAGTTAAGAAAAATTAAAATGAAATACATATGTATGAGATAGATGGATAGATAGATAGATGGATAGATAGATAGATAGATAGATATGGGATAGCTAGCTAGATAGATAGATAGTAGATAGGTAGATAATAGTAAAGATAGTTAAAGATAGATAGATATGGATAGATAGAAGATAGGGGATAGATATAGATAGATAGATGGGGGATAGCTACTAATAGATAGATATAGTAATAGATAATAAAGGTAAGATAGAATGGATAAATTTGATAGATAATAGATAGATAGATAATAGTATGATAGATTAAGATAGATAGATTGGATAGATAGATAGATAGAATGGGAACGATAGATAGAAAAAAGAAATAGATAGATTAAAAAATAACAAAAGAATTGATATTAGATTGACTGATAGACACATGTATAGATAGTATCAGATTAATAACGATGATGGACATAGATAGATAAATATTATATAATATGACACAGAGATAAATACATGATAACAATATATAGATATCATGATGATAGATAAATAAATAGATAAATAGACATACTGGTGATAGATAGATAGATAAATAAAATAGTTAGATAAAAATATATATTATGACACATGATGATAGATAGATAAATATATATATATGTATTATACTAGATACAGATACATAATATTTGGATAAAAGATGAAATAGATAATTGATAGATAGATAGATTAGATAATAGATAAAATAGATGATAGATACTAAAAATAGATAGATAATAGTATAGATAGTGATATGGATAGAAGTTAGATCAAAATAACAGATATCAGAGCCCACATTTTGATCCTGGTGCCACCCTGTAACTACTGTACACGACTCTTGCTTTCTGCCTCTCTTTCTCTGCCTTTCTCCCCAAAATGCAACCCCAAGCCCACCAATCCCAGGAGACCACTGAGGCGAACAAGCATAAAGATAGCTGTCAATCATTGCTTGAAGGTTGATGTCTCACATGTGCTGCCATGCTCCATTGGAAGATGCAGTAATAGAAACATTTCACTTTTTTATTTCCCAGACACAGATTTAGTTATCTGTGTCTGGGAAAGCTGGGTACCAACTAACAAATGTTCCTCACAGATGTCAACTAGTTTTGATATGTTCCTGAGTAGTCATTTAGCCTAGCTTAGACAAACTGCATTTCTGTTCTGAGCAAATTCCATAGTACGTAATCCTTAGTTCTGGAATCATTAGGTACCGGACTAACAGATTGCTTGAATTATAGCACAGCAATAAAAAAAAATAATATAGAAAACCTATAGAAAGATAACAAAAAGGAAATATTAACATAAAATCTGAGACTGCAATGGTTGTTTTTGTATAGAAGGAATTTTTCAGTGTGGCCCTTTTATTTTTAGAAAAAAAATCACAAAAAAATGGGACATTATGTACTCATAAACACAACAAGACCATACTTACAGCTCAATGGCAGGACTATAGACTGACCTCAGTAGGAGGCAACACAATTAAATGATAAACAATTAGATGTGAGCAATTAGATGATAAAAAACTGCACATTGAAGTAATACCTGTTCACACCAGTATGCAGAAAAGCCACAGCATAATACATGGGGAGACTGCACAAATGCAAAAATACCGATAAGACAATCCCTCACAGCCCTCCATGTATAAGGGGGGTGGTTGCTGGTATTATAATTGCATATAGATAAGTTGATACAAAAGGGTCCCATTAATGCAGATACGTGTGGTACACCATTTGCTTACAACCAAATTACGCCTACTGTTAAATTTGGGGCCCGGGCTGCCCAGCACTTTTTAGGTGTCCAACACAAAATACAGACACCCTCCGCTCCCCAATACATTTGGGCCAAAAAAGTGACATACTGGAAAATTATTGAATATGGGGTATTAGTTGATAAAGTGGCCACTATACGCAAGCTCGCAAGCCCCGTCAATGCCCCTCATTACAAGTCTCACTAACAATTTACAGAAAAAAGGTGTTGGACACCTAAAAAGTGCTGGGCAGCCCGCCCAATCAAATAGTAGTGGCGTAATAGGTTGTAAGCCAGCATTGTTTACACGTATATGCATTAATGGCACCCCTCTATATCGCCTTAACTATATGCAATTATATTACCATCAGAAATTTCTCTTAGGTAAGGGGGCATATTACTGGCGATGGGGGGCATATGTGGCTAAGGGGGCATATCACTGGTTACAGGGGGGCATATCACTGGCTACAGGGGACATATCAATGGCTACAGGAGGGCAAAATCACTGGCTACAGGGGGGGATATCACTGGCTACAGGGGCATATCACTGTCTACAGGGGGATATCACTGGCAAATATTTCTAAAAGGGGAATTTTATTCCCAGGGGGGAATAAATGTAAGGGGATTTTGTATAGGGGGGAGGAAATGCTGATAAAATAGGATCTAAGATGTTTGTTTTGTAAATTTTTCAGTGAAGATTGTGGACGGTAGAAGTCATCATGGCGTCTGGGACAGATGGAGAAGAAGAGAAGAGAACAAATCTTCAAGATGTCTCTTGTAAGTCACTAAATGTAACTGCAGCGTAATCACTTATATTTCTCCTGAGCGTCTACATACAAAGCTTTCTCTCTGTAAAAATACATCCGCAGTTCACAATGAGACGCAAAAAATTCTGTGTGAACTCAGCCCTACTCAGAAAAACTTAAGGGCCCGAGCCCCGGATGTTTTGGGACCCTAGCAACGCCCCTGATCTATTCCATTGAAACTGAATTTGAACCTTCCATAGGTATGCATAGAGAGATTCACTTCTGGGTCACAATACCATGCTGTGTGCTTCATCAGCTCAGAGATCAGGTCACATGACCCGGTGGCAGCAGTGTGAAATCCTGTATTCAGCTGCAGGTAATAATTTACTGGCGCTACCGTGTATCTAGAAGCAACTTATAATGGCCTAAAAGGGAAAAAAAAACAGAGTAGTCCTTTAAGAAGTTGTGCAGGATTCCTTCAATAACAGGTTTTGTGTGGTATCGCAGTTTAACCAATTCACATCAAGCGTCAGTGCTTCTGCAGCGCCACCACAGGAAAGATAAAGCATTACACAATGTCCATAGAAATCAATGGAAAGATTGGGTCCTCCAAAGAAAGAGGGGCTTTTTGCAGCTTTCCCTAAGTTAGGAACCCCTTCATTAACCCTTCCCTAACGGGGTCTTTGAAAGGAGTTTTCTAGCCCTTTATGTACAGTGACTTCTGTCCGATTTTTTTTTATATATATATTTCGTTACGTCTAAGTTACCATGAAAAAAAAAATGTTAATGAAATATTTGCTTAGAAGTCTGCTCTGGGCCCGGCTGATAACCTATCTGTGTTTGAGTTCGGCTTCCCGTATTCTAAATACTCATCTTCTGTCTGTTTAGCTTATTGATTAGTTTGGCAGAGAAAGCAGCCTTGTCATCAATGACCAAGGTCAAACTAAACAAAAGGGACGGGAGATTAAAAAATGGGGGTGGGGGTGTTACAGTAATGATGCCACCACCGGGGGGGAAGCTGAGAGGGCAAAAAAATCCCCCCCAAAATACAGCTAGAAAAACACCAAAAAAAAAGTCCTTGAGACATCCTCAGCTGTCTGGTTTTCAAAAAATCTATTCATCCTAGGTTTAAATAGAAGAAATCTGGGTGATACTCAACATGGCCGCCGCAATAGCTTTGCTAGGAACTGCCACCCAGCTTTCCCTGGCTTCTGAATGGCAAGTATTTTACAGAGAAATTAACAGAAATCTTGATTACAGGCAGTCCCCAGGTAATGAACGGGATATGGACTGTAGGTTTGTTCTTAAGTTGAATTTGTATGTAAGTCGAAACGGGTATATTTAAATTGTAACTATGTTCACCAAAGGCTTAATTGCGGGAAGTTAATTTTGCCCCGCAATTTAGCCGTTGGACGGGGGGGGGGCGGGGGGGGGAGTAAGCGGGGGGCCGGCACTTCCCCGGCCCTAGCTATCACTGCTAGGGCGGTTCCCGAAAAAATGACATTCAATTATCTCCCCCCCCGGCGGCTTCCCCGGGCGGGGAGAGGGACGAAATTCCTGTTTCTTTTAAAAACCTGTGAATTACCGAAATAAAGGGGGCCTTTTTGGGCCCCGAAAATTGGCGCCTTCGGCGCGAATTACGGCCCGAATACGGCCCTTTTAAGCCGTGTGAACATGGCCTCAAATGTAACTGCAGCTCAAAAGGGTTTCTTTTTAGTATTGGATACTGCAGGGAAGGGTTTTTACATTTGTTTTGCTGTCTGTGCCCCTGTTAAGAAGATTTCACCTCATTTTCACCTCATGTGCTGTTGTGGCATGCTGGAACTTGTCGGTCCATAGCTACTATCTGCTGTGTTACATGGAACTACAAGTGCCAGCATTCCCCATAAGTCTCAGTTTGTAACTAGGGACAGATGTAAGTCAGAACGGTATAAGTTGGGGACTGCCTGTATTTATAGATTTTATTGCTTTAAGGTAGTTTTAAAAAAAATATATATTTTTTTTTACTAAAACTGTATTTCAAGTGTTTTTTGGCAAATACTGCAGCAGCTCCCTGAGAAAGTAGCTGATGCGACATGCGTGCCGGGGCAGGGACATGCGGGATTGAGCTGTATGACCTATGGGTCATTAAGTCTCTAGGCATTTATAATACCTATGTGATAGCAGGGGATTTACCTTTTTGAGACCATGTTCCGGGACATCTTAGTATCTACATTGGTTTTAGGGGATGTTCACTCTGCGTTTCTTGGGCTATGTTCACACGGCTTAACTGCGGGACGTAATTACGCCGTGTGGCCGGGGGCGGGGCGGGACCGGGGGAGATGCATTGCCAGTGGCGCGTATACGCCGCTGGTAATTCACATGTGAATTATCTCCCCCCTCGGCGTATTCGCCGAGCAGGGAGTGGAGACGTAATGCATAGTTCTCTATGAGAACTGTGGATTACCGTAGTTACTGGGACGGGTTCGCCCTAATTGAAACCCTAGGGAATTACAGACTGAAATACGTCCCGAACTTAGCCTGTGAACATGGCCTTTTGATGGGTTTTGGATCCCTCTTCGGGGCCCAAAAATATCTAACAATGTGCAGGGTGTTTAATTTAAAAAAGACTACAAAAAACAAATTTAAAAAGGGAAAAAAAAATTTTTAAACCAAACTATAAGGCCGTGTTTACACGGCTTATTCCCACGGGTTTGTGCGCCGTTTTAGCTCACAAATCCGGGGAATAAGGGGGGGGGACCGGGGGGGGGGGGCCGGGGCGCGGCGGGGGCCCGCTCCCGGCCCCATAGACAATGCATTGTTTACAGCGGGCCCCCGCCGAAATAATGTGCATGCACTTTTTCCCCCCGCGGCGGATTCGCCGAGCGGGAGAGCGATGGATACACTGTTTCACATGAGAGAGTGGATTACCGTATTGCTGCCATGCGGATTGGTCGGCGTACGAGAGCCAGACCGCCCACGCATTAAGGCAGGATTCCGCGGCAGAATAAAGCCTGTGTGAACGAGCCTTAGCCAAAAAATCCCTTTTAAAACGTTACCTTTATTCAATCATTTAAAATGGAACCCTATTAGTATAGAAAATAAACAATACAGTACAATACCAAGGTATAGGTTTTACTCACCACCCTGATAATGCAATCAAGATTCCTGTTTAAATGGCAAGTGTGGGCTTCAAATTCCAGAACAGCAAGCATATATAGTCTGAATGGAGTATGGTTAGTATGCACTATCCCTATACTACCAAGCCCTTTCTCTTGCCCTTTATGGGGCCCCCGCTCCGATAAGAGCGACCCCACAAAAACTACCCCTAAATGGACTCCTCACTATTTACCCATTTTTTACCCATTATAGGTAAATTATGGAGTATTAGTTGGACTAACTCGCTCCCATAGGAGCTTCAGGGAATAGTGAGGAGTCCATTTAGGGGTAGTTTTTGTGGGGTCGCTCTTATCGGAGCGGGGGCCCCATAAAGGGCAAGAGAAAGGGCTTGGTAGTATAGGGATAGTGCATACTAACCATACTCCATCCAGACTATATATGCTTGCTATTCTGGAATTTGAAGCCCACACTTGCCACATAAACAGGAATCTTGATTGCGTTATCAGGGTGGTGAGTAAGACCTATACCTTGGTATTGTATTGTATCGTATGTTTTCTATACTAATAGGGTTCTATTTTAAAGGATTCAACAAAGGTAAAGTTTTAAAAGGGATTTTTTGGCTTATAGTGTGATTTACAAACACTTATTGGCGTTCAGACAAGTGATCCCCAAAGTGTGTTTACTTGCGTCTTTCTGATGCGTCTTTTGGATCCGTTCAAAGAATTGACCTGTCAATTCTTGGTCCGTTTTACGCAGCAGACGCCCTATTTAAAACTATAGGGTGGGATCCTGCTGCAGCAAAAACACTTCCAAACTCGTTGCACACTTTGGGTCCGTGCTGGATGCGTCTTACGCAGCGCTTTTGAATACGTTTTTCGGATCCGAAACTCCGTGTGAACATCCCCTTATATAAAATGTTGTTTATTGGATTATTTATTGGTCCTTATGTGTCTTTTTGTGTAATTATCTTTGTACGTTAATTAATTACATGGGATCACCATTACAATTGAATATTATATCATTGGCTTTAGCGAGATACACTACAGGCTAATCGAATTTTTGGGAATTCTCTTTTGATTTTTTTTTGTGTTTTGTCCTTTTTAAATTATGAATGAATAAAGTCTAGTTTTATTTCAATTTAAGATAAGGCTTTGTTCACACGGTGTTTATTGGGTCTTTTTTAGCACATTTTATGCGCTGGAAAACGGCACAAAATCAGCCCCAGAGAAGCTTCAAATCTTCCTTCATTGAATACAATGTAAAATACTTCTTGTCGTTCTCACAAAGCGCATTTCACAAGCGTAATTGTGAGCCGACTTTTGGACGCAATTATGGCTGTAAAAGTCAATTCTTGAGCCGTTTTTTGCTTGTAAAATCCCGATAGTCAATATATAGGGATATAGGGATAGGATGTTTTAAAACACTCTTCAAAAAATGCTTCAAAATACGCCTCTAATCATGTGTTTTTTTAAAGCGACTTTTGAAGCGTAAATTTATACTTTAATAAACGCCGTGTGAACATACCCTAAGGCTCCATTTCTTTCTTGTATGGAATATATTTCCGAGTATTCCATGGTTATTTATATTGATGTTTTTCATGATTTGGGGTATTTGTATCTATATTGATGAAAGGTATTTTTTTTTTTTAATTAGTAAAAGTGAACTTTAAGGCCGTGTTCACACGGCTTATTCCCGACGGATTTGTGAGCCGTATTGAGCTCACAAATCCGCCGTGAATAAGGGGGGGGACGGGGGGGGGCCCCGGAGCGCGGCGGGGGCGCCGCTCCCGGCCCCATAGACAATGCATTGTTTACGGCGCGGACGCGCCGTAAAAAATGTCCCATGTCAGTTTCTCCCCGCCGGCGGATTCGCCGAGGGGGCGGGAGCGACGGAACCCCACTGTTCTCTATGAGAGCATGGATTACCGTAATGACAGGGGCGGATTGGCGCCGTACTGAAGCGCAAATCCGGCGCGGAGTACGGCGCCAATCCGTGCCCAAATAAGCCATGTGAACGAGGCCTAAAGGGGTTGTCTCACTACAAGGATTGCTTTGTATGTTAAAGATCTTGCAAAAACAATTTCACTTTGCAAATTTGTGTCCATTAGCATTGTCCTACCTATTCTGAGATATCCCCTCTTGTATGGGTGCAAACAGCTCCCAGGTCCTATACACGGCCTCTTAAATCTCCAATGCTAGGCTGCCAGCCCCCGGTTGCTATAGCTACAGACCTGTTGGTCTCTCCTAATTGGCTGCCCGCCCCTGGTGCTATAGCTTTACAGACCCTGTGTTGGTCTCTCCTAATAGGCTGAAAGTACTGGTTGCTATAGCTACAGACCTGGCTTCTACTGCAGCCTAGTAGAAGCCAGTAAACACGCCCCTGAATTCAAAATGAAACCAAGAAAACAGGACTGAGGTGAGATGAATCAATGTAGTGAGACAAACCCTTTTAGGGCCACATGTATGAAAACTGTCTAGGTCTAAAATTCACTTTGTTGCCCATAGCAAACAATCAGAACACCCCTCTAATTTTTCCAGCGCTCTATATGAAACGAAAGGGGCGTTCTGATTGGTTGCTATGGGCTCTGATTGGTTGCTATGGGCTTTTTTCAGTTTTAGAGGAATTAAAAAAAAAATGCAGCATGCTGTAGCTGTGGCATTTTTTTCAGGTAGTTTGTGGTGTGTTTTTTTCTTCATAAAAAAGTGTGAGTGTGTTACTTTTATATATATAATTTTTAGGGATTTTTAGCGTATTTTTCAGCATGGATCATATCATTTGTGATGGGGAAAAACGCACCAGAGAAAGACGCATAAAAAAAATGCATGTACCAATACACTACAAAGAATACTACAAAAACTCAATGAAATAATGCCTGACACCTAAAAATAAAAAATGCAGTTCTTGAAGGGTTTTTATTTCCCCCCTTTGGCAAAATCAAAAAAATTCCATTGAAGATATAAGCGTGAGAGGGTCTACGTGTCAAGAAGTAAGACCCCCTTTACACTTCACACTCACATTTTGCACGGCAACGCTGCAATAACTGCAGACTTTTTCAGGCTTCATGCATTATTTGCAGAAAAGTGTGGTATGTGCATGTTTTATTATGTGATGCATCAACAGTGCAAAACATGCATCAACATTATTGGGCGCTTGAAATTCCACAGTAGATTGCTTTTTTGTTGGATATAACAGCCATATTATCAGACTCTACTATGCCATCAGATTTCAAACAAAAAGAGTTTTATTGTATTTCCACCAGGTTTGGGATATGTTGAAAAAAGTGCCTCTATGCCAGGTTCACATCTGTGTCAGAGGTTCTATTTGGAGCCATCATCTCGGAGGCAGCACCGACTACATTTACCTCTTCCTGACGAAGCCTAATTTTTTTTTATTGCATTCTTTTTTTTTTACTCCCTATCTTCCAAAAGCCATAACTTTTTGATTTTTCTGTCTACATAGAGGGGTTAGTTTTTGCGGAACAAAATGCACTTTTTAAAGGGGTTGTCTCACTACAAAGATTAGCTTTCAACATGTAGGGAACGGTAAATGAAGACTTGTATCAGAAACATTTCTAGAATTATTTTGCTTTGATGAAGAGATTAGAGAGATTTAATCTGCTCTGCGTGCACTTAGGTTTCTCTAGGTTACTCTCCTGCTCTCCCCTTCTCTCTCTGTTCCTTGGGCCACATGTACTAACATGTTTAGGTCTAAAACTCACTCTTTTGCCCATAGGTTACTATGGGAAAAAAGTGAGTTTTAGACCTAACAGGTTCATACATGTGGCCCTTATCTGATAGCAGGGAGTGACATCACCACAGGTCGGCACACAGGACGCCGGCAGCTTGAGAGCGGAGTGTGTTATCTCTAACAAACAAGGGAGACTAAATACTTTTGTTTTACTTTGAGCTCTGAAGACCTCTGCTCTATAGAAAACATCTCCTGCTCTCATGTCAGTGAAATTAGAAGAGCATTGAATATGGAGCTGATATATTAATAATTTCTATAGAACCACCCACAGCCTGACCAGGAAGAAACAGGATGCATGAATGTAAAACTGTTTGTGGCTCAGTGAAACAGTATGGTTTTACCACAAAGGCATTTCATGCCTGAGTTGTCCTGCTTCAGCTTTCAGCGTTTTCAAAATGGGGCTTGTGTGATTTGTTTGAACTGCATATCATGTCACCCAGCAGACTGGACATCACCATGTCTTTCTCCATGGCATGCTCACTCTAGTCAAATAAAGGTATGTTTATGGAAAGAGCTTTGAGTAGCTACAAAGTAGCTGAGAGGCTAGCACTTCTGCCTTTCAGCATAGGGGTTCTAGGTTCAAATCCCTGCAGGAAACAAACATGTTTTTTTTTTTTCTCAATGTACAGACCTGATTGAGGTTTCTTTTTTCTTTTATTTATTTGCACTGTTTGACTAATTACCAAGGAGTACAGAGGACAAGAGTAGAATGACAGCACCTGGGGTTAAACACTCGCTCAGCAGTGAGTGTGTGTGATTACTAGGAAGGGAAGAGAATGACAGCAGCTGCCTGAGAGGAGAGGTGATGTCTGAGCATGTGCAGCCAAGACTGAGGAACTCTCATCACTGGTCATATCCCCTGAAAACGAACTGTACACTATGGATCACTAAGGGAGCAGCTAAAACAAAAATGGTGCAGAATGTTTACAAATGATGAATGGTGAAAATGTTTATTATTCAATTTTATTTTGTGGTATAACCCCTTTATGGGTGCCAAATAATGTTTAAACCCAATGAAAATGTTATGTTGGGTGGAATGTGAAACAAAAGTACTTTTTTTGGGAGGGGGGTTCCTTTTTATGGAGTTTACTGTTTGGTATAAATGATGTTTATTTGTATTCTGCAGGTCGATACGATTCAGATGATAATAAATGTGTGGAGTTTCCATTATGTTTTAGTGCTTTTTAAAAAATCAAAACATTTTTAGTTTTTTAATTTGCACTGCAGAACCATTTTCTAGGACCTACTTTTTTGTATTTCAGTAAGGGCTCATTTTTTGTGGGTTGAAGTGTAGTTGTTATTGGTACCATTTTGGGACCATTTTGATCACTTTTTGTTTCATATTTTTTCAGGACATGATATCACCAAAAAAACACTTCTTTAGTGCTGGGAAATTTTCCCTTCTTTGGTGTTCACCGTACAAAATAAATTATGTTATATTAGTCTGCGTATGGCTCGTTCCAACACTCCACTTTTTGGCATCCGTGCCAAAAGAGCCAAGGAAGCTGCAGAACAGGATATGGAGAAGAAAAAATAAAGCTTTCATTAGAACTGTTAATAAAACAAAAATGTTCTGTAAAAAAAATATAAAAAAATAATATGTTATATTAAAATAGATCAGACTTTTATGGATGCTGTGATACCAAACATGTGTAACTTTTATATGCTTTTTTATTATTTGTAAAATGGCAAGAAAGGGATGTGAACTTTTAAAATGTTTTTGAACTTTTTTTTTCCCATTAACAATTAGTCACTCTAGGGGATTTGAACATACAATTGTTTGATCCCTTGTACTATATACTGTAGCACAAATGTACTGTCTTATACAGTCTTCTTTTTCATCACCTATTACACCCTGTCTATCATAAATGTACTAAGATGAGGCCTCCGGCTGCCATGGCAATCAAACAGCCGACTGGGGGCCACAATGGACTACGACCCCGTTTGCTTATCATTTAGGTGCCGTGGTCGGGTTTACTGCAGCATCTAAATAGTTAAGTGGCCGTGATAGGCCATTAGCGGTACTTAACTGTCAGAACCAATTGTGTATATAGTGGGATCAGCAAGTAATTCCACTTGATACACCCTTAAAGAGAACCTGTCACATAGGTTATGCCCCCTTACTGAGGACAGCACAGGCTAGTGACAGACCTCAAATCTGCAGTTTTCAGCCAGAAAGGAGTCATGAAAAGAGTCCGTTATCTCATGCACGCCCACCAAAGGCTAGTCCCGCCTCTCAACTGATAAACATTACTTTGAATGGGTAGAAACATGTGAATAACTGTCAGTGGGCGGGACTAGCCTTTGGTGGGCGGGGCTAACACCTGCTCATGAATAAGATTTGAGCATTGAATGCTCTAAAACTCCAGCATCTTACAGAATAATGGACACAGCGCTGGGAACAGCAGGTCTGACACTAGCTTATGCTGTCCTCAGCAAGGGGGGCATAAACTATGTGACAGGTTCCCTTTAATGCCACCAAGTCATGTCAATTTATGCAACAGGGCATGAAAGGGTTAAAGAAAAAAAAAGTGCTGCATGCTGCGCTATCTTTTCCGTAATGCTTTGTGGAATCTGCAACAGAAGCTACAATAGGAGCCACCGACACACATGTGAACCTAGCCTAATGCTACGTGTTGTCAGTGAATGGAAGCCTATATGCATGAAACCTAGAAACCATACACCAAGGCTATGTCTAGGGGGCACAGGTTTTTGGTTGGATTTTCATCAGATTCAGTATTTAGAATCTGCTGAAAATCCAATTGTAACCTGTGCTCCATAGACCGCAATAGAAAATCTGACTGTAACCTCTGCTCCATAGACCGCAATAGAAAATCCGACTGTAACCTGTGCCCCATAGACCGCAATAGAAAATCTGACTGTAACCTGTGCTCCATAGACCGCAATAGAAAATCTGACTGTAACCTGTGTCCCATAGACCGCAATAGAAAATCTGACTAACCTGTGTTCCATAGACCACAATAGAAAATCCGACTGTAACCTGTGTCCCATAGACCGCAATAGAAAATCCGGGCTGTAAACTGTGCCCCATAGACCGCAATAGAAATCTGACTAAACCCGTGCCCCATAGACCACAATAGAAAATCCGACTGTAACTGTGCCCCATTTTAAAAAAAACCTCAACCCAAAAAGAAAAAATCTGACTGTAACCTGTGCTCCACAGACCACAATCGAAAACCCGACTGCACCCTGTGCCCCATAGACCGCAATAGAAAATCTGACTATAACCTGTGGTCCATAGACCCCAATAGAAAATCCGACTGTAACCTGTGCCCCATAGACCGCAATAGAAAATCTGACTGTAACCTGTGTCCCATAGACCGCAATAGAAAATCTGACTGCAACCTGTGCCCCATAGATAGCAATAGAAAATCCGACTGTAACCTATGCCCCCTAGATAGCAATACAAAAGCCATGCATGGATTTTTTCCAGTCGGTTTTGATTCCGGCAGATTTTCAAACCTGTCAGAT
Source organism: Phyllomedusa bahiana (assembly GCA_025379985.1). Classification (NCBI taxonomy): domain Eukaryota; kingdom Metazoa; phylum Chordata; class Amphibia; order Anura; family Hylidae; genus Phyllomedusa; species Phyllomedusa bahiana. The sequence goes on along the minus strand of JAODAL010002359.1, from coordinate 152,757 downwards.
TACTGTACATTCAATGTACTGGGCTGGGGGGAAATCCGAAAACCGACCATGGTTTTTAGTGCAAACTGCAGTCCGGCAATGTTAAAATGGCCGACATTTTAACATTGCTGTGTAGACATGGCCTAAGGGTATGTTCACACGGCGTTTTGCAATAGTTCTTTTTAATCTGAAAAATTTATTCAAATGAGCTGCGTAAAACGCATCCAAAGTGTGCTGTGAGTTTGGATGCGTTTTGGCTGCAGCACAAACGCACCCTATAGTTTTAAATAAGGCATCTACTGCATAAAACTATCAAGAATTAACATGACAATTCTTTGAACAGATCCGAAAGACACATCAGAAAGATGAATGTAAGACACGTATCGACGAGGGCTGTGGAGTCGGAGTTGTGGAGTCGGAGTCGTGGAGTCGGAGTCGTCATAAAAGGGACCGACTCCGATTCCCAAAATATATAATTATTTGGTCCAGTTAGTTCGATGCAGTGCCAAGAGCAAGAGGAATTGGGTCCGGCCGGTGCTACTGCTCCCATATCTTCAGCCTCATCACATGAGGAGTGTAATTGATGACATGGAGCAGGCAAAGCACTGCCCCAGGGGAAAAGATCCTGCTCCCATGGCAAACAGATTTCAGCAAAAATTTTCACCTGCTTTCAAAGAAGTAGAAGAGTTCAACCATTCATCAAATGTGGCTGAGGCAATTCCTTTATACCCTGACATTGTTAGAGATGTTGCCCCTGTGGTCACCGCTTTGCCCCCAACCAAGTTAATGTAGAGAGGCTGTTCTCTAGCCTGGAAATAATGAGATCAGATGTGAGGTCATGTATGCAGGATCTGATGGAGGCAATACTATTTCTCAGAACAAATTCAGAGACTCCACAAATGTTCCTGCAGTGTTTTGCATATTTACATTTTTTTTGTGTCCTAAAGTCATATCCAATAAATATATTTTACACTGACAAGCAAAATGGTAACATTGTTTTGAACTTGTGACTTTCATACTACAGACTTGTACATGAGGCTACTGTAATTTTATATACAGTCATCTTACATCTTATACATAAATGTGACTTGTAAGCATTTAGCGTCTGCTTAGTTCTGCAGATTCTTTCCTGTAACTGCATTGTTACTGTTTTGCTCCCAAAAATCAAGATGTTAATTTGTATTTTGTTAGTATTTGGTAAATCCACCTTTGGCTTTCAGCTCTGCTTGAATCCTTCTGGGCTCTTCCACACATTCCCAATGTTGGTGCAGACTGGACTTGGATACAAATACAGCTTTTTCTTCAACTTTACCCACAAGTGTTCAAAAGATCAAAACATTGTTACCCTTTTGCTGGTCAGTGTCTGTTCTACCTAAATAGCTTGATTATTGTATCATAAGGTGATAAACAGCCGGATGTTACCATTTTACTACAGTAAAGTTATCATTTAAACATGCGCCGTGTATGAGGGAGTCAGGAGTCGGAGGTTTGGGAAATTGAGGAGTCGGAGTCGGGGCTTTGGCTTGCCGACTCCACAGCCCTGGTATCGACTGACCGTCGATGCGTGTTTTACATTGAAAGTAATGCAAATTACATTGAACATTAGATGCGTGTTTGGGTCTGAAACACGGATCCAAAGACACATCTAAAATATAACATTTAAACATACCCCAATACTTTTCATGGCAGAGAGATTACTACTAATTGCATTCAGGCTAGATAATATGGGTGCGTTCACACAGCGCATTTTTGGTGCAGTTTTAGCCCCCCGCCCCAATTTTAACTGCCTTTAAAACCGGGCAGCTTCGTCACTTATCAAAACCCTTTTTGGAAAACTGGGGAATTCTGTTGGGCCCTGTTCACAACGGGTTTTGGCCGGGGTTCCCCGCCCCTCCATCCTCGCCGCAAAATCGCGTTCTCCCGATGCGGTTTGGGTGCGGGAAACCCGGGGCCCGGGGCCCGGGGCGAAGGGAGGGCGTGGTTTTGGGGCGTGGTTTTGGGGGGAAAGGTTTGTCCCCCATGCAAATTAGTAAGCAGGAGGAAAACCCCGCGCCGGGGCCGGGGAAACCCCCGGGGGTCCCTCCCCCCCCAAACACCGCGGGGGCCGCCGCGCTGGGGAAACCCCCCTGCAAAAAAATTAAACAGGAGAGTCTCACACACCCCCAACCCCCCTTGCCAAAACCCGCCTGTGAATTTTAAAGGGGTTTTCCAAATGGGAACGCGGTTTTGGGCCGGGGAAAACCCGTGGGAAACCCGTGGTCATAACCGGGGCCCAAAACCCGTCGTGGTAAAACGGGGCCTTAGTGTGTTTTATCCACAAAAACTCCCACCACAGTCATTGATTACTTACTTAAAAACACCTTTCTGAACAATTTAGCACTGAAAAAGCTGTGGTAAAAAAGGCATTTTAATTGGAGCGCAGTTAAAATGCAAAAAAAAACGCGCTGTTGAAAGCATCCTATCACTGAAAAAATGTTCTCCTGAGGATGTTGAGACGGGGATACTTTTTGTAAATAAATCTCAGCTGTGAATTGTATTAGGATTTCCTTTTTAAGCATTTGGCAGGGATTTTAGTATTTTGATGGGGGAAAAAAATGTAGTCGAAACACTTTTACCAAAAAACAGAAAAACCCTAAAAAATATGTGAGAAAAGGGGGTTTTGTCTCACCAGCTGTTTTACAGACCCACGGGGCGTTTAACTCACATTTCGGGGCAGGCTGTGGGATATTCTACACAGAAATTTAACTTCAGCTTGCATTCCCAGCTAACCCTATTCGTGGAAGTACTGGAGATTTATAATTGATTCAAAACGCAACAGGCTCTAAATGGTGAAAGTTGTCATCTATTTAAAAAAAGAAAAAAAACTTTTTTCCCAAAAAAAACTTTTCCACGCCGGCCCCCCCAAATTTTAAACTGGGGAAATGGTTAATTATCTCCGCGCAAAAATCGTTATATTGTCTCCGGGAAGAGGAGGGTAATCCATATTTCTAGGGAAGTAGGATTACGTAATATCGGCCCACATCTCGCTGTTTTAAGCCAAATACAACGAAATGCAGCGGATTCCCCAGTGTGAAATACCTTAGAGAGTGACTGCCAAAAAGATGGGCTGACTGACGGCAGCTTGAAACAGATAAGAGAGAGCAGGGAGAGGTGGTCTGTAACCAGTGAAACCTGTGTGCTGTCAGAGGAGATAAAATCTTCAAGCAAAATCAACAAAGAAATGTATTCGGTAATAGTCTTCATTTACCTTAACCTAAGTTAAACTGATATGAGTGAGGAAAACCCCTTAACGCTCGGTCAAGATTTTTTTAAAACCTGAGCGGGTTAAACAGAGGCTACATCTGTGGAGGTTTCTAGCCCCCAGGTGTAAGAAAGGAAGTTGATATTCACTGACAGCAAACAAAGATCATAAAAATGGTGAAGAAATGAGACACAAAGGGCCTCATTTATCATAACCAACAAGAAGACTGTCTTTGTTGTCCATAGCAACCAAACAGACGAGCTTTCATTTTGCAGGACAGATAGGGCATGAAAGCTGCGCTCTGATTGGGCGTAGCTTGTTGTTGCTATGGGTTGATTTGGTTATTTGAGCTCTGATGGTTGCTATGGGCTCGATTGGTTTCTTTAGCTTGTTGTTGTATGGGCTCTGATTGGTTTTTATGATTGATTGTTGTAGGGTCTGATTGGTGTATGAGCTCTGATTGATTGTTATGGGCTCTGATTGGTTGCTATGAGCTCTGATTGATTGTTATGGGCTCTGATTGGTTGCTATGAGCTCTGATTGATTGTTATGGGCTCTGATTGGTTGCTATGGGCAACAAAGCAGTCTCATTATTAGGTCATGTTCACACAGCTTATTTTGACATGGTTTTGGACGAGGTTTTCGCAGCGTTTTCTCACCCAAAACCTCGTCCAAAACACTTCCAAAACGCCCCCAGTTCATTTCATTGATTCCTATGTAAAAACTCATTGTAGTTCACACACGAAGAGGTTTTTACACGCTTCTTTGGAAACACTGAAAAAGAAGTGTCATGTCAATTCTTGAATTGTGTTTTAGGCGCATTTTAGGCGCGTTTTTAAGCAGGTTTTTGGCGCGTTTTAGGTTCGGTTTTTGTCCTGGCTATTGATTTGTATGGGTGAAAACCTCGTCAAAAACCTCATCCAAAACCTCAAATAAAACCTCGCCAAGAAACGCCTCTAAGACCTCTTCTGAAGAAACATGTTTCAGGCGAGGTTTTGGGAGTGGAAACGCTCCGAACACCTCGTCCAAAACCATGACAAAATAAGCCGTGTGAACATACCCTTAGACAATTTGAAAAAATGAGGCCCAAAGTTTATCAGAAAGTTGCAAAATGTTTTATTGTACATGAAATGGAAAATGTATTTAAAACAATAGACTGAATCACCAGAGCAATAGACTGAATCACCAGAGCAATTGTTTGACCCGTGCGCCATCATTATTATATATAAATGTTATTTTGGTCACAGTGATGTTACTTCTTCCCAAGCTTGAGACTTCAGGCAAACATGTAACCAAAAGTTACTGGGCCCTTATCTGTAACAGAGCACGTGGTATCTTGGCCCCACAGGATCAGGGTCCAGGTGTGATTGCATTGTTCCCCCTTTCAGGGCAGTATCAGTGATTTCTTCCTTTTTGGACAGATGCACATTACTCACTTTTCATACCTATGTGGTATTATTTTATACTTTAGAATTGTTCCAGAAATACATTACAGACAAACGTACCACTAAACATTGCACGTTACAAAGTGGCTTTAAGATCAACTCGTGTTCATTTGTCAAAAAAAATCTTCTTTTTTTAGGACTTTGCCCTAATTCCTGTTTTGTCTAGATGGTGAGACCCTTGACCCTGTGATGTAATTCAGCCCTGGAAAATACAGTCATGTACCACTTCCCTTGGGACACAGATTTCTACAGAAAAAAACAGAATTCAATGTGCCATAGCTATATTTCAAATACAGTCATACAGGAATATGAGATACAGACAGAGATAGAAAGACAAACAGATAGATACAGACAGAGAGAAGGATAGGTGATTAATTATGAAATAGGTAAAAATAGTAGATAGAGAGATAGATAGATAGATAGATAGATAGATAGATAGATAGATAGATAGATAGATAGATAGATAGATAGATAGATAAATAAGAGAAGTCATAAGAATAGCATGTTAGTGAATAGAAACTATGGGACTGATCCTGCTTGGTGGACCACAGGTCCGAGCAATACCTGTGCTGTGCTGGCTCTTGCTGTATGTAGAATAAAGGGTGAGAGCAGAAAAATTAATTAAAAATTTAATGTAGTAAAAATTTTAAATATAAAAATCTGAACATCATCATCAGTGGATTATTTAATGTAAAATTTGTTTTAGATTCTATTAATTTTAAATACTTTTATAGGAGATTTTCTATATTTTTGGGATATTATATATTTTTATATTAATTTATATGATAAAATTTTTTATGAAATTTAAATAATTAAATTTTATACAGTTTGAAATGGAAATGGGTCTTCCAAATAGAAAATGACCCGAAGCTACTGCCAAACTGGTTACCAACGATGTACCAGCATAGTACTTGGTGTCTAGTAGTGTAGATTATTAGTATCCAGTATATAGTGGTGTAGTATCATATTTTCTGCTGTCTAGTGGTGTAGTATCATACTCCCTGGTGTCTAGTGGTGTAGTATCATACTCCCTGGTATCTAGTGGTGTAGTATCATACTCTCTGGTATCTAGTGGTGTAGTATCATACTCTCTGGTATCTAGTGGTGTAGTATCATACTCCCTGGTGTCTAGTGGTGTAGTATCATACTCCCTGGTATCTAGTGGTGTAGTATCATACCCCCTGGTGTCTACTGGTGTAGTATCATACTCCCTGGTGTCTAGTGGTGTAGTATCATACTCTCTGGTGTCTAGTGGTGTAGTATCATACTCCCTGGTGTCTAGTGGTGTAGTATCATACTCCCTGGTGTCTAGTGGTGTAGTATCATACTCTCTGGTGTCTAGTGGTGTAGTATCATACTCTCTGGTTTCTAGTGGTGTAGTATCATACTCCCTGGTGTCTAGTGGTGTAGTATCATACTCTCTGGTGTATAGTGGTGTTGTATCATACTCCCTGGTGTCTAGTGGTGTAGTTTCATACTCCGGGGTATCTAGTGGTGTATATCAAACCTCTTGGTTCTAGGGTGTATGAAACATACTCCCTGGTATCTAGTGGTGTAGTATCATACTCCCTGGTATCTAGTGGTGTAGTATCATACTCCCTGGTATCTAGTGGTGTAGTATCATACTCCCTGGTATCTAGTGGTGTAGTATCATACTCCTTGGTGTCTAGTGGTGTAGTATAATACTTCCTGGTGTCTTGTGCTGTAGTATCATACTCCCTGGTGTATAGTGGTGTAGTATCATCTCCCTGGTGTTAGTGTGTATATCATACTCCTTGGTGTCTAGTGGTGTAGTATAATACTGCCTGGTGTCTTGTGGTGTAGTATCATTCTCCCTGGTATCTAGTGGTGTAGTATCATACTCCGTGGTGTCTAGTGGTGTAGTATAATACTCCCTGGTATCTAGTGGTGTAGTATCATACTCCCTGGTATCTAGTGGTGTAGTATCATACTCCCTGGTGTCTAGTGGTGTAGTATCATACTCCCTGGTATCTAGTGGTGTAGTATCATACTCCCTGGTGTCTAGTGGTGTAGTTATCTACTCCCAGGTGTCTATGGTTAGTATCATACTCCTTGTATCTAGTGGTGTAGTATCTACTCCCTTGGTCTAGTGGTGTAGTATCATAACTCTGGTTCTAGTGGTGAAGTATCATACTCCCTGGTGTCTAGTGGTGTAGTATCATACTCCCTGGTGTCTAGTGGTGTAGTATCATACTCCCTGGTGTCTAGTGGTGTAGTATCATACTCCCTGGTGTCTAGTGGTGTAGTATCATACTCCCTGGTATCTAGTGGTGTAGTATCATACTCCCTGGTGTCTAGTGGTGTAGTATCATACTCCCTGGTATCTAGTGGTGTAGTATCATACTCCCTGGTGTCTAGTGGTGTAGTATCATACTCCCTGGTATCTAGTGGTGTAGTATCATACTCCCTGGTATCTAGTGGTGTAGTATCATACTCCCTGGTATCTAGTGGTGTAGTATCATACTCTCTGGTGTCTAGTGGTGTAGTATCATACTCTCTGGTATCTAGTGGTGTAGTATCATACTCCCTGGTGAATAGTGGTGTAGTATCATACTCTCTGGTGTCTCGTGGTGTAGTATCATACTCTCTGGTATCTAGTGGTGTAGTATCATGCTCCCTGGTATCTAGTGGTGTAGTATCATACTCTGTGAATAGTGGTGTAGTATCATACTCTCTGGTGTATAGTGGTGTAGTATCATACTCCCTGGTATCTAGTGGTGTAGTATCATACTCTCTGGTGAATCGTAGTGTAGTATCATACTCTCTGGTGTATAGTGGTGTAGTATCATACTCTCTGGTATCTAGTGGTGTAGTATCATACTCTCTGGTGAATAGTGGTGTAGTATCATACTCTCTGGTATCTAGTGGTGTAGTATCATACTCTCTGGTGTATAGTGGTGTAGTATCATTACTCTTTGGTAATCTAGTGGTGTAGTATATACTCCCTGTGTATAAGCGGTGTAGTATCATACTCCTGGTTCTAGTGTGTTGTATCTTATCCTGGTGTCTAGTGGTGTAGTATCATACTCTCTGGTGAATAGTGGTGTAGTATCCTACTCCCTGGTATCTAGTGGTGTAGTATCATACTCTCTGGTGTCTAGTGGTGTAGTATCATACTCCATGGATAATCTCGGTGGGGTAGTATCATCTCTGGTGTCTCGTGGTGTATTATCCTACTCTCTGGTCTATAGTGGTGTAGTATCATACTCTCTGGTGTATAGTGGTGTAGTATCATACTCTCTGGTGTATAGTGGTGTAGTATCATACTGTCTGGTGTATAGTGGTGTAGTATCATACTCCCTGGTATCTAGTGGTGTAGTATCATACTCTCTGGTGTATAGTGGTGTAGTATCATACTGTCTGGTGTATAGTGGTGTAGTATCATACTCTCTGGTGGATAGTGGTGTAGTATCATACTCTCTGGTGACGAGTGGTGTAGTATCATACTCGCTGGTATTCTAGTGGTTGTAGTATCATAACTCTCTGGTATCTAGTGGTTGTAGTATCTACTCTTGGTGAATGTGTTGTAGTCTTCATACTGTTGGTGCATTAGTGGTGTTCGTATCATACTCTCTGGTATTCAGTGATATACTGACCCAATTATTTACAGTCCCTGGTGTCTAGTGTTTTAGTTTCACCCTTAGTGATCATAGTCATCCTTATTCAATAACACTTCTATCTGAGTTCTGACTTCTTTCTGGGCCTTTTCTGTGTTTTCCTCCCGTGCACTGGTATCAGCAGACATTAGATGTGTTCTCACCTTTGCTGTATAACATTGGTCCACAGTCCACAGCTCTATATCCCCATTATTAGATTATCCTGAAGGTTGCGCAGGCAATTTAGCATCATCTGCTCATAGCTGCCCATTAATTATCAGTCGTACTTCAGATAGCGGAGCTCTTGTACTGAGCGCTTATTATTATGTGAACCTCCTTGTTAATGTGTTAACCATCAGTTAATATTGATCAGGCGACGCCATATCTTAAGCTGTCATGTCAATTGATCATGGGCAGTTCAGTGCGGCCTCTAATTGGGTTAGTGAGCCTACAGTCATTAGCAGTGAGTGAAGCTAATCTTGACACAAATAACAAGAGGTGACTTCTCTCGGAGCTTGGCCATATGAGACAGAAGGAAAGAGCTGGAGGGAAACGATTAGAGGTGACCTTGCACTATCGAGCAGGCAAATTGTTCTGGATCAACGGTCAAGGATGGATCAAAGAGAGTCTAGCAGCGTTATCATGCTTCTGGTTACCTCAATCAAAGATGCAAACTACATCTGCCGTCAATCAACGCGGACGGGGTGTGGAGACCTACTGGGCATGTTCACTGGGAGCTCTTATGTTAGTCGTTTTCCAGTTTAATATAAATAAAGCTTGATCAGTAAATGAATGCAACTATCTACAACTTCCTAAACTTCCCCAATAACAAGAAATGTGTTTGCTGCAGGAGCCTGTACATAGCTAGTTCTGCTCTCATCTAGGTAATGGATATAATTGTAACCAATCTAGACAATGCTCTGTGAGCTAAACAGCCTGAACTCAGATTGATACATTGGAGCAATCTATTTCTTTTTCTTTCTTTCATTCTTTCTATGTACTCTATCTATCTATCCATCTATCTATCTCTCATATCATTCGATCTACAGTATCTATCGATTTATCTCTATTTTTCTATATCTATCTATCTATCAATCAGTATCTGTCTATCTACCTCTATCTATCTATCTATTATCTAATCTACTATCTATCTCACTCACATTGTCTGTCTATTTATCTCTATGCATGTATGAATCTATACATCTATCTACATCTATCAATCCCTCTCTCTTTATCTATCTATCTATCTATCTATCTATCTATCTATCTATCTATCTATCTATCTATCTATCTGTTTATCTGTACTGTACAGGCTTCCCTCAAGCCTCTGGGACAGAGACTCTCCTCAGCTCTCTGCTCCAACCTTGGCACAGACCATGCCCCATGATTACCTGGAGCAGCAGCCTTTTATAAGCCACCAGAGACCTGCACAAACCCTGTCCTGTAACATGGGAGTAGACTCCACCCAAACACGTTTGCCTACTCGATAAGAACCATCCCGAACGGCTGAACCAGCCACACTACTATAACCCGGTTGCCAACCGTTACTTTGCTGAAAATTCATGACTGGCTACTACCCCACAAGCCAGGTAACCTTGGTGCGCTATTGTAGTAGGTATCATGTTGTTAGTGGCAGAAACATGCGATGCTGAGGTCGCTCTGCTCACTCCATCTTCTATCTAATCATCTATTATTTCATCTATCTATCTATTTATCTATCCCTCTTTGTATGTATCCATCTATCCATCTATCTATCTATCTATCTATCCCTCTTTGTATGTATCCATCTATCTATCTATCTATCTATCTATCTATCGATCTATCTATCCATCTTTGTATGTATCTATCCATCCATCTATCTGTCTGTCTGTCTGTCTGTCTATCTAGTGTTTTTACCCACTAGATAAATAATGAGACAAATAAATAGATATATAAATAAATAAATACATAGATAGGTAATTTGATATATTAAAAGAGCTATATTGTTTATCTTTATATTAAATAAGTTTTGCCATCATAGACATTGGACATGCCTTCCATGTCAGGACCTACATCTGGGCTCCACATTTATCTCCAGGACAGGCCCCCAAAACTTCATGTTCTGAATGGAGAAGTGACTGTGAGTTCAATGCTCGGCTGTACTCGATACTCTTATTGAAATAAATGCAGAGGGGCCAGAGCCGCCGTTAGGGCGGTACATCCAGTACTGCCGTACATGGCCTAGCCATTCTATGAAGCAAAGGGGGGCCCACCGCCGTCAGGTACTGCCCCTTTGTTTCACAGTGATGGTAGAGAGAACAGGCCGCAGGCCTGGTGCTACATAAGGCCTGGCGCTGCAGGTCCGGTCACAGCTGCGCTCAATGACATTCACACAGCATTATCTACTTATTCCTCCTTCGCGCTTTGACCGGAGCAGTCGGGCCCTCCTCTCTCTCTGTCTATAGACAGGACAACTAATTAAATCACCGAGGCTCTGTCCCATGGACAGGGCTTCACTGATTCAAATTGTCCCTCATCCTCCTATCTCTCTGTCCTGCCTAAAGCGGCAGGGACAGAAGGATAGGAGAGGGCCCAGCTCCAGTTACAGCTCAGGAGAAGTGGATAACTCTATGTGTATATTAAGTGTAACTGGGAGCACAGGCCCTCTCTCAACAAGCTCTCCTCCTTACTGTCCAAATCCAACCTCACTACCTGTAGTCTTGACCCACTGCCATCCCACCTCATCCCAGACCTCAGTGTTTCTATCATCCGCCCCTCACCATCTCTTCAACCTTATCAATAACCTCGGGGATCTTCCCTTCTCCCTTTAAACATGCTACTATCACTCCAATCCTAAAAAAAAAAACCCTTGACCCTCTTCTCTGTCCAACTATCGCCCCATCTCACTTGCTCCTTTTGCTTCCAAACTCCTCGAGCAGCACGTCTATCTTCAGCTGTCCTCCCACCTCTCCTCCAACTCTCTTCTTGACCACTACAATCTGGTTTCCGACCCCCACTCTACCGAAACCCCCCTTTAACCAAGGTCACCAATGACCTAGATTCTGTTTAAAGCCTCACGCCACTACTTTTGTGCTCCTCCTCTTGGACCTGTCTTCTGCCTTTGACACTGTCGACCTTTTCCCCCCTGCTACAAATCCTCTCCTCCCTGGGCATCACAGACTTGGCTCTTTCCTGGATTCCTCGTACCTCACTGATCGGACTTTTCAGCGTCTCTCATTCTCGCTCCACCTCCTCCCCCGGCCACTCTCTGTTGGTGTCCCCAAGGGTCAGTCCTGGGTCCACTACTCTTCTCTATCTACCCCCTTGGGCCTCGGTCAGCTCATAGCCTCACAGGCTTTCATTCCCACCTGTATGCTGCGGTACCCAATCTACATCTCCAGCCCAGATGTCACTTCTTTTATCTCCGGATCCCTGACTGTCTGTCCTCCTTCTCCTCCTTCTTCTCACAGTCTCCTAAAACTAAATGTGGAGAAAAACAGAAATCATCATCTTTCCCCCATCCAACTCTACCCCCTGATCTCTCTATTACAGTTAACGGCTCTACACTTTCACCGGTCCCACAAGTCCGCTGTCTTGGGGTAATCCTAGACTCTGCTTTATCTTTCAAACCACACATCCAAGCCCTCACCTCTGCTGCCGCCTCCACCTGAAAAAACTATCTCTCGCATCCGCTCTTTCCTCGGCTAGGACACTACAAAAATGCGGGTCCATACCCTTGTCATCTCCGCCTGACTACTGCAACATCCTTCTCAGGGGCCTCCCAGCTAGCACCCTCGCTCCCCCCCAATCCATCCTTAACTCTGCTGCCCGTCTTATCCACCTCTCTCCTCGCTACTCCTCTGCCTCTCCCCTCTGCCAATCCCTTCACTGGCTTCCATTGCCCAGCGAATTCATTTCAAGTTACTAACCATGACTACAAGGCTCTCCATGACCTCTCCCCTCCATACATCTCTGCCCTAATTTTCAAATATCTCCCCCCACGCACTCTCCGCTCCTCACAGGACCTTCTCCTCTGCTCTCCTCTTATCAGCTCCTCACACAACCGTCTCCAAGACTTCTCCCGTGCTTCACCCATACTCGGGGAAACTCACTGCCCCAACACATCAGACTCTCCTCCACTTTCCCAGCTTCAAAAGCAACCTGAAAACCCATTTCTTCAGGCTTCCCTATAACCTACACTAACCTTGCTGTCACTACACCCTCCACAGACTGTCTGCCCCTCACCCCCTGTCTCTTTCCCCCCCCCTTGTAGATTGTAAGCCCTTGCGGGTAGGGTCCTCTCCCCCTTGTGTGCCAATTGTCATTCATCACTTATCATTGTACTCGTTTGACTTATGTTATGTATGTAACCCCCTCGAATGTACAGCGCCCTGGAATCAATGGCGCTTTAAAATAAATAATAATAATAATAATAATAACAACAACGACCCTCCTTGCCCCCCAGCCATATTTTCTTCCTCTCCCCAAGACACCCAGCCGTGTTTTCTTCCCCTCCCCCCAGACTCCCATCCGTGTTAGGGGACCCCCCCTACCGGGCTCCCCAGATACCCACCTCCCTGGCTACCCACCCACCGCCCGCCCTGGCTACCTCTCTACAGGGGGCTATATACCTAACTACCAGGGCGCCGAGGGGGGAATTATTACCATGTGGGGTACTATGGATGGGGAGTTCGTACATAGGGGAAGGGCATAGGTAGGAAGATGATATAAAAAAGTGAGGCGTCTCAGGTGTTTGTATTATGAATTCTGCAGGGATGGGTTGTGGCCGGGAGAAGTCAACATTGTGGTATAGAGTGGACAGAGAAGAAAAGGGAACATGAATGACTCATCAGACAAGACGTCACCTGTGAGTCACTAAGTGTAACTGCACTGTGTGCACTTGTATCTACCACTATATGGTCATGGTATGGCAGCAATATTGGTCTTATTGTAATGAATTATACTCAGTGACAGTATGTTGGTATTATTCAGCATCTTTATGGTGTAAATATGTGGTGATGATGTGATGGTATTATATGGTCTTTGTATATTGTTATTGTTTGGCAATAATGGTATTGGTATACTCAGGGGCGTAACTACAGGGGTAGTAGGGGTAGCAGTTGCTACGGGGCCCAGTGGCTTGGGGGGCCCCGCAGCCCCGGGGCAGCTGCTACCACCTCTGCTACCCCTGTGATGCCGCTCTGGGCCCGCCCGCAGTGAACATAACAGTTCACTGCGGCGGGTGCAGAGCTGCGGGGCCGGTCTGTGAGGCAAGGAGAGGGGGGGGGGCACCGCCGCGCAAAGGCTCGCCCCTTGCTTCACAGGGCGATCTCTTAATTGTATGCACGTCCATGCGACGCGCATACGATTAAGATGAACGACGGGGCAGGGAGAGCTGTGCGCTCCCTGCCCCTGCCGTACCTAGCTCTGCAGGCGGCGCGGCGGAAGTGACGCTGCCTGCCGAGCTTCCTGTCCTCGGCCCCAAGCCTAAAGCAGCAGGGCGAGCGTGGCAAGGTGAGTAATGAGCTACGGGGGTGGGGGTGGAGAATACCTACAGGGGGGCTCTCAAGGAAGGGGGGTGGGGGTGGAGAATACCTACAGGGGGGCTCTAAGGGAAGGGGGTGGGGGTGGAGAATACCTACAGGGGGCTCTAAAGGAAGGGGGAGGGGGGTGGAGAATACCTACAGGGGGCTCTAAAGGAAGGGGGTGGGTAGAATACCTACAGGGGGGCTCTAAAGGAAGAGGGTGGGGGGTGAGAATAACTAAAGGGGGGCTCTAAAGGAAGGGGTTGGGGGGGGAGAATACCCACAGGGGGGCTCTAAAGGAAGGGGGTGGTGGGTGAATACCTACAGGGGGCTCTAAAGGCAGGGGTGGGGGGAGGATACCTACAGGGGGGCTCATAAGGAAAAGGGAGGGGGGGAGAATACCTACAGGGGGGCTCTAAAGGAAGGGGTGGGGGTGAGAATACCTACAGGGGGCTCTAAAGGAAGGGGGAGGGTGAGAATACCTACAGGGGGCTCTAAAGGAAGAGGGTGGGGGGTGAGAATACCTACAGGGGGCTCTAAAGGAAGGGGTTGGGGGGGAGAATACCTACAGGGGGGCTCTAAAGGAAGGGGGGGGGGGGGTGAATACCTACAGGGGGCTCTAAAGGAAGGGGGTGGGGGGAGAATACCTACAGGGGGGCTCTAAAGGGGGGGAGGGGGGGAGAATACCTACAGGGGGGCTCTAAAGGAAGGGGTGGGGAGGAGAGAATACCTACAGGGGGGCTCTAAGAAGGGGGTGGGGGGGTGAGATTACCTACAGGGGGCTCTAAAGGAAGGGGGTGGGGGGTGATAATACTATAGGGGGGCTCTAAAGGAAGGGGGTGGGGGGGGTGAGAATACCTACAGGGGGCTCTAAAGGAAGGGGGTGGGGGGGTGAGAATACCTACAGGGGGGTGGAGGGGGGAGAATACCTACAGGGGGCTCTAAAGGAAGGGGGGAGGGGGGAGAGAGAATACCTACAGGGGGGCTCTAAAGGAAGGGGGTGGGGGGAGAATACCTACAGGGGGGCTCTAAAGGAAAGGAGGGGGGAGAATACCTACAGGGGGCTCTAAAGGAAGGGGTGGGGGTGAGAATACCTACAGGGGGGCTCTAAAGGAAGGGGGTGGGGGGGGTGAGAATACCTACAGGGGGCTCTAAAGGAAGGGGTGGGGGGGGGGAGAGAATACCTACAGGGGGCTCTAAAGGAAGGGGGTGGGGGGAGAAAACCTACAGGGGGGCTCTAAAGGAAGGGGGTGGGTGGGTGAATACCTACAGGGGGGCTCTAAAGGAAGGGGGTGGGAGGTGAGAATACCTACAGGGGGGCTCTAAAGGAAGGGGGTGTTGGCGGGAAGAATACCTACAGGGGGGCTCTAAAGGAAGGGGGTGGGGGGGAGAATACCTACAGGGGGGCTCTAAAGGAAGGGGGTGGGGGGGGAGAGAATACCTACAGGGGGGCTCGAAAGGAAGGGGGTGGGGGGGAGAATACCTACAGGGGGGCTCTAAAGGAAGGGGGGGGGGGGTGAGATTACCTACAGGGGGGCTCTAAATGAAGGGGGTGGTGGGGGGGGAGAATACCTACAGGGGGGCTCTAAAGGAAGGGGGGTGGGGGGGGGAGAGAATACCTACAGGGGGGCTCTAAAGGAAGGGGGGGGGGGGGAGAATACCTACAGGGGGGCTCTAAAGGAAGGGGGGTGGGGGGTGAGATTACCTACAAGGGGGCTCTAAGGAAGGGGGGGGTGAGAATACCTACAGGGGGGCTCTAAAGGAAGAGGGGGGGGGAGAATACCTACAGGGGGCTCTAAAGGAAGGGGAGAGGGAAGAATACCTACAGGGGGCTCTAAAGGAAGGGGGGGAGAATACCTACAGGGGGGCTCTAAAGGAAGGGGGTGGGGGGAGAATACCTACAGGGGGGCTCTAAAGGAAGGGGGTGGGGGGGGAGAATACCTACAGGGGGGGCTCTAAAGGAAGGGGGTGGGGGGGGGAGAATACCTACAGGGGGGCTCTAAAGGAAGGGGGTGGGGGGAGAATACCTACAGGGGGGCTCTAAAGGAAGGGGGTGGGGGGGGGGAGAATACCTACAGGGGGGCTCTAAAGGAAGGGGGTGGGGGGGGAGAATACCTACAGGGGGGCTCTAAAGGAAGGGGGTGGGGGGGGGATTTCCTTTCACGGGGCTCTAAAGGAAGGGGGGTGGGGGGGGGGGGAATACAGGGGGGCTCTAAAGGAAGGGGGTGGGGGGAGAGAATACCTACAGGGGGCTCTAAAGGAAGGGGTGGGGGGAAAGAATACCTACAGGAGGCTCTAAAGGGGGGGGGGGGAACTATGCCTACAGGGGGGCCCTAAAGTGGGGGGAGGAGAACTATGCCTATAGGGAGCCTAATGCTTGGGGGGGGGGGAGAACTATGCCTACAGGGGGGCTCTAATCTACAGGGGGGACTATTCTGCCTACAGGGGGTCTAATCTACAGGGGGGACTAATCTGCCTACAAGGGGGCCCTAATCTACAGGGGGGGAACTATGTGCCTACAGGGGGGACTATTCTACAGCGGGGGGACTATTCTGCCTACAACGGGGCCCTAATCTACGGGGGGGGGGGACTACTCTGCCTACAAGGGGGCCCTAATCTACAGGGGGGAACTATTCTGCCTACAAGGGGGCTTAATCTACAGGGGGGACCTATTCTGCCTACAATGGGGCCCTTATCTTTCCCTGGGGGGCTATTTCTGCCTACAAGGGGGCCCTAATCTACAGGGGGGGGGCTATTTTGCCTACAAGGGGACTCTAATCTACAGGGGGGAAATATTCTGCCACCAGGGGGGACTATTCTGCCTACAGGGGGCCCCTTTTCTACAGGGGGGGTCTATTCTGCCTACAAGGGGGCTCTGATCTAAAGGGGGGGGACTATTCTGCCTACAAGGGGGCTCTAATCTTACAGGGGAGGACTATTTTTGTCTACAAGGGGGCTCTAATTTACAGGGAGGAGGAACTTTCTTTCCTATAAGGGGGCTCTAATCTACAGGGGGGGGGGAACTATTATGCCTACAAGGGGGCTCTAATCTACGGTGGGGAACTATTTCTGCCTACCGGGGGGACTATTCTGCCTACAGGGGGCCCTAATCTACCAGGGGGACTATTCTGCCTACAACGGGGCCCTAATCTACAGGGGGGGCCTTTTCTGCCTACAATGGGGCACTAATCTATAGAGGTCCCTATTCTTCCTACAGGGGTGGCCTAAGCTACAGGGGGGCCCCCATTCCACATACATAGTAACCCTAAGCTACTGCCCGGGGGCCCGAAGCTGCCTACATCTCCTCAAGCTACCTAGCTACAGCCCCGGGGCCACATTGTACCAACATACCGACTGGGGGAGCCCCATAATTACCAGGGGGTAATTTTAACAATTTGGGCCATTATAAATGGGAGTTTGTACATGGGGGGGAGGGGCACTCAGTTTGGGGAAAATGATTAAAAAAAGTGAGGAGTCTCAGGTGTTTGTGTTGTAAATTCTACAGGGAAAAGAGTGGTGGACGGAGGAAGTCATCATGGAGGTCTGGATCCGAATAAGAAGAAAAGGGAAAAGTGGAAACGATCCTCAGACAAGACAGCACCTGTGAGGCCCTAAATGTAAGTAAACTATTTTGCAAGACCCGTGTATCTGGTGTCTACCACTTATGGTCACTGTATGGTGATTATTATACAGTCTGCAGAGCCTGTGTACACTAGTATATACCACTTTTGGTCACTATATGGCGTTACTATTGGTCTTTGTGTACTGATCAGTAATAGTGTAGGGTTATTATTCAGTCACTATTTGGTGGTAATTTGTGGTCATGTTCTGGCGGTATAATCAGGTCCTCATGTAGTAGTGTTATGGGTAATGTTGGTCTTTGTTAGTGGATTTTTGGGTAGAGTATGATGGTGATATGTATGTGAGGAGTATTTTTTTTACCCTTTGTATTATTTAATTATCAACAGCATGTCCTGATAAATGGGGGTTTTCGGGGTTAGGGAGGTGGGCTGGAGGGGGGGGCCAATCCAAAAGTTTGCTTTGGGGCCCTGGCTTCTCTAGTTACGCCCCTGGGTATACTGGTTTGAACAGTAAGGCCTCGTTCACACGGCGTATTTCAGAACGGATTTAACACGGATTTCCGATGTACAGACGTTCTGAAATCAGTTGTAAATCAGTTGCAAATAAGTGCATAAGTGTGGGAAGTATTTGTAACTGATTTTCCCCACGGATTCACCATCTCCAACATTGTAGGTGGTGAATCCGTCCGGAAATAATTGACATGCACATTGTTTTTCCGTCCGGATTGCCGTCGTCAATCCCCGGCGGCAATCCGGGGAAAGGAAATACGCGTCGTGTGAACGACGAGCCGTATTTTCTATTGGGAAATCAATAAAATTTGGCTGTGACTTATTTCGGACGGATTTGCCGACGGATTGACGATCGTCAATCCGTCGGCAAATACGCGGCGAAATAAGACGTGTGAACGAGGCCTAACATGATAGTGGTGATCATCTGGCGGTATTTGCTGGCTCTTGTATATGTACTGACCCACACAATAGAGAAACTGTACGATGTAAAATCCAACAAGAACTAAATCCAAAAAAATAATGGTGCAATTGCATTTTTTTTTCTGGGGTTGGATGACAGGGGTTGCTGGGTGGGGTTGGTGGTGAGGAGGTGGGTTTTTTTGGGGGGGGTGGGTGTGTTGGTGGGGGCGAGTTTTGCAGAGGGGGCAGACGCTTCAGCTGTCTGGGGCCCTGACATTTCTGTTGGGGGCCCTTAGAGGGGCAGCACGTTCACAGTCACGTCTCCATTCAGAATAAGAATTATGGGGACCCATTATGGAGATCGGTGCAGGTCACAGAGGTGGGACCTGCACCGATCTGACATAGATGACATATCCTATCAATATGCCATATTAATGTGTGTGATGGCAAAACCCCTTTAATAGAGAGCTAGATAGATAGATGGTAGAAAGATTATACATGCAGTAGAGATTAGATAAAGTTAAATTGACAGGTTTCACATACAGTACATGATAGATAGATAGATATGGGATAGATAGATAGATATGGTATAGATAGATAGATAGATAGATAGATAGATAGATAGATAGATATGGGATAGATAGATGGATAGATAGATAGATAGATAGATAGATAGATATGGGATAGATAGATAGATAGATATGGGATAGATAGATGGATAGATAGATAGATATGGGATAGATACATATATAGATAGATTCATAAATGTGAGCTAGATAGATAAATAAACTGACAGGTTTTTTATGAAGATAGAATTTTAAATAGATCAGTAACAGAAAATAGATTCTTTTTGTGGATGGATAGATATGAGATAGATAGATAGATAGATAGATAGATAGATAGATAGATAGATAGATAGATAGGTAAAATGGAAAAAAAGAAGCATTTCCATAAACAATTAAAGTTGGGTGCAAGCAGAAGTAAATAAAGATTAATAAAAAAGGAAACTCCGCCGCACTCACAATTGGTCAAAAATGAAGACAAGTGCTTTATTTCATGTCCAGTGGCAACATTTTGGCTCCAAATGAGCCCTTCACCAACTGTGAGTGCAGTAAAGTTTCCTTCTTTTTTTTTTTTTTTTTTTAGACAGCCCAAATTGGCTTTTGTTTTATGAGGAAAGACTTTTAATTAGATCAGTAAATGAAAATAGACCCTACTTATCATGGTGATTCTTGTCAGGGGATAATACATGGGAAACCACTGGATAAGATGGGAACATAGGTGTTGGCAATTTACACTGAAACATTTGTTGTATATAGAGCCAATATAACGCCTCTGTTTTAGTTCGGAGGGAACAAACGTGGGGACACTAGAAGTTACTTTAGTGTCCTCATTTATTTAGAAACAAAGTTGCAGAGTCAAAATGCGTTTCGTGTGTGATCACTTATTGAGTCACTTATTGAGAAGGTGGGTTAGATCACACACGAAACGCGTTTTTGACTCTGCAACTTTGTTTCTGAATAAATGAGGATCCTAAATCAACTTCCAGTGTCCCCATATTTGTTCCCTGTTGTCGCTAAGCTCCGTCAACTCCGAACTAAAGCTGAGGAGTTATTTTGGCTGTATACTCTCCCTGTGGATCCGAAGTTGCTGTGATCCCAGTGACTTGGAAACGTCGGCTACTGGAGGAGTCTGTTACAAGTGCACATATGAATTGTACCATATAATAGTACAACTCGCCCAGGTGAGCAGTTTCATCTCATCAGACGATCTGCAATTTCTATTACTGTACTACACTAGATCACACCTGTCCTTTCCCTGTTCCCTTTTTTGTCTTTTTTGCTTCTTCCTAGCACCATTTTAAGATTTGTTGTATATAGGAAATAAGGGGAAAACTGGGGCTATGCAGTGCATAGGTCATGCTATAATGAATCTTAGGAATGGATAGATAGATAGATAGATAGATAGATAGATAGATAGATACATACATACATACATACATACATACATACATATGGGATAGATAGATATGAGATATATAGATAGATAGATAGATAGATAGATACATATGAGATAGATAGATAGATAGATAGATAGATAGATAGACGGATAGATAGATAGATAGATAGATAGACGGATAGAGAGATAGATAGATAGATAGATAGATAGATAGATATTGAGAATTTTTCCCCCCTTCCAGTTTATCTTGACAATTCAGATTTCTAGTCAGTTATCTAGAGCCTATGTATTTTTGGGAGCATATCACAACTTGTACATGTAGCCGCTGTTCTGTGACTGTTGAGTGAAGAATTTTGTTAGGAGCAGAATTATTTTTCAGAACAAATTGTCAGTGCTTCAGAATAATGTGCTAAGTACAATGCTTGATCTCTAATATAGGAGCAGATGGAAATGAAATAAAAGCAGGCCTGCCTCATCACAGGGACCTTAAGATGTATTATTACTCCAGCATTTATTTGGCTTTCTTTTGATTAGTTGCTGCCGCTTCCCGTCTTTTGTGGACGTTATGACAGCAGTCTGGTTTGCAGATAGGGAATTATTTTTTCTCTAATCGTAATGTACTTTTAGGAGACTACAATTTCCTGGAAATTAAATCAACAGTAGTAATCAGGAGTCCCCTAGTGGCTTGCAGCCTCACTGGAAGTTTTCTCAATCCTAAACCTCTGGAGCTTTAGGAAATCATGTAAAGTCAACAAAGGATGTCACAAGCTGGATCGTCTGCACAGGACAACACCATGGGAAGCATCTTCTGCTGTATGGTCCTAGGGTGGTCATAGACCTTTGATAATGGTGGACTGAATTGGAAATGCTGTTTTAATAAATTAAGGCCGGCTATGTGGTTGTCTGGCCCATAGACGTTAGACATGGCTGGCATTAGCTGGTCAGCTGGAAAAAAAAACGTCAGCAATTGATGAAATGAATAAGATGTGTGTGACGGATAACGCCGCAGTCCATGCCCCGGACCTGCCCGTGCCTCTTCTGTGTCTATGGTTACACTCCCGGTCCATGCCGCAGCTTCCATTGTGGACCATGCGCATGGCCGTGTCTCTGCTGTGATCTCTGTCCCTGTTGCCTCTGCTGTGCCTGTGGCAGCTTTCGCCTTTGAGTTACACCCACCTGTCCACGCTCCTGCTTTTACCTGTCCTCTCTGGCATGCACGGAGATTTAAAGGGACAGCGTCTCAATTACCTGCTATTTGACCTGTGACCTCTGGCTACTTAAAGAACTTCCTGTCTCATTGTCAGTTCGTTGATGTTCCTCATACAGCTTCACCCCTGATTCTGTACTGCTGCTGCAATACCTGCATTAGCCCCGTGTTAACCCTGAGTCTATCTAGTACTTTAAAGGAGTTGTCTCATCTAGCTTTATGCCTCTGTCCTTTGGATGGGGATGTTAAGGCGTCTAGTCCCTGCGGGCCTCTTCCCCCTAGTTTCCCTCTCTCCACCCTCTCATGCACCCATAAGGACCCCTATTCCGCCCCACTAACTTCTTTACTGCAGGGGGATTTGGCCAGAGTTAACGCCTGCTTCCATGTGCCTGCCTAGGGTCACTACATTCTAATATCAGGACACCTGCAAGTGCTATACCTCTCTTAGCTACATATTTTCCACCTGGTTCCTACCAAGAAACACAAACCCCACTCGAACAAGGCATAGGAGGCAAAGTGTCTCACCGTGAGTTCCCTATTTTTACAGCACAGAAATGTGAACCCTTTTCCCATCTGTCTAGTAGTAGTATAGTCTACCAGGCTCCACAGAAAAGCATGATAATACTAACACACAAGATCACTGCTTAAAATTCATTAATGATTCAGCTACACCCTCATCTAATCCCAATTGTGAAGTTGCCTGAGGGCAAAAAGGAGTTACAGTGGTTAATCGAGGCAGGACGGGGTAGAATCCAGAAAGTAAATCCCTCCTCCTCCCTAATTAGCGAACCCCAATTGGGCATGCCAAAGGGGCTCTCGCCAAACCAAAACCCGGGGATCTTCAATAAGATTATTAACATTCAGAAACCCGATCATTCCCCTAAGATAAAGGGTCAACAGGGCCGTCTGCATATAGAAAATCTAAGGAAAGATCAGATGCACCCCAATACAAGTGGCTAGCTCATTAGTAGGACATTGTATGATATATGCAAAGCGTTTTTTTTTTAAGATCTTTAATTAAACCCAATCATTGTAGCGAGACAACCCTTTAATCTTTCTTGCTGTTGCACTTTACTGCATGCTGCTGATTATTGCCCTGTACCACCCACTGCTGGGACTGTTACCTCTAAGACTACACGCTGTGACCCTTCACCATCTTTACCCTCTAGGGTTGCTATCCATAAGGACCCCTAGTGGTGCAGCTGAGCCCCAACCTGTACCTTTTATCTCGGATAATAATAACCAACTTCTTATCACACTTGCTTTCCTGACATCTCTGCCTTTAGGCAGCTACATCCTAATATCTCTGGACCGAGCTGCACCTTGGTACTATTTCACTGGTTCTACAGGGAATTGGTCTACCACTGACATTCATGGCATCACGACACGCCTGGCACAGTTCTCCAGCTCTTTTGCAGCCCCTCGCGCATTTTGGAGATGTTCCTTATACCCTGTAACATCTTAAGGGAACTCTCAGTTCTCTAGTTATGTCCTGGTACTGTGCAACCGTGCATATAGGAACCCTTCCGTTTACTCAGCTTCGTTAGGGGGTTCCCTTACTTTTAGGTTCCACACATGAACTGCCTTCCTGCGCCTGAGCAAACCTCTTCTTTTGGGTCTGCTCATCCCATCCCTGCAGTCTGACTTGCTAAAAGTACTGGAATACTATTCACAGCAGAATTCAATTAAATATAACTTAATAGTTACCTAAACAAAACAAAAATAACCCAATCAATCAATACCAATTAGTGACAGTTGCCCGAGGGCAAAAAAGAGGTTTACAGTTTGATGATTCTTATATCGAGAGCAGGAATGGGGTGTAGAATACCTTAAGGGAAAGAATCCTACACTTACCCTAAATTAGCCTGCCTCGAATGTGGGGACATCGCCCCAAAAAGGGCGGCTCCGCCAAGAAACCTAAACCCTGGGGTATGACCTGACACTACCAGATTATTAAAAACAACTAATGCCCACAAAACCCGATGCATTTCCCCCTAATGATAATAAGGGTTCTTCAGGGGACACAAGGGCACGCAATCATATGCATTCAGTCTAATGGAAATGATACAAGGATGCATCGCCCAATAGCAAGTCCGGCACCATAGTGGCCTCGGGCAACTGTCACTAATTGGTATTGATGGGGTTATTTTTGGGTTGTTTTAGTGTATATCTATTAAATGGTATATTTTTATTGGGAATTTTTCTTGCTGTGATATATAATTTCAAACCCAATGTTCTTTATAATTTCTTGCAGTTATTTTTTTATTTTTTTTTTTTTTTATACTGGAAATACAGCAACCATTGGAGCAAGTGACCTCAGCTGCACTACAGCTCCCAGAACAACATTTCCCTTCATTCCCTACAGTGTCACAATCAGGATCTCCATCACAGAGCGCCCTCTATGGAATACACTGCTCAGGGCTGCACACAAAACCTGCATCAGCACTTGTTTTCTCTACACAAGTATTTTCATCACCATCACCCGGCCACACTACAGCGTCCATTCCCACCCTGACATAGACTCTTCACAGAGTGGATTTCTCCCATGGTCATTAACCGGCCCATGCACACTCTCACCAGTCTCCTCATGCAGAACAATCAGTTCCAGGGTTTGCCTGTTGCTGTGTTCACACCAGGCAACGCTTTTTCCACACCAGCAGAGCGCACCTGATTGCTACTGGCGACCATATTAACTCCGCAGGAAACTGTATTGACAGCGTAACTCCCAGAATTGCTATCAGCCCCCAGACAATACATGACCCAGTGCATCGCCTACCGACTGACCTCCCAACACTGACCATACCACTGCTCGTGACCATCCTGATCCACCCCGTTCCCTTCCTTGCTTCCCGCCACACCCCCAATACACGACACCGGAGGCAAGGTGGATTGAATTGGCCACAGCAGCCGCTTTATTAACAAAGTACAACAAATAACATAGCAATAAAATATGAATGCAACAAAAATTAATGCAATTATATAAAAATCTCTATCTCAATACCATTCCCCAGTGTATCTGAAAATGGTACCTTAAAAACTCGACCCCAATGCAGCCAATAACTGGGATACCCATAAAGGGCTGAAGGGGTCCTTGGAGAGCCCCGCCCACTTCTGGCCCACCAATTTTCCAAGCCTCACTACCCTCAGCCATCACCCCCGGCTCAAGGGTACCAAACGCCATCTCTGGTGGCATCCAATAGCCCGGGCCAACAGGGAAACCCCCCGGATGAGCCCACCCCCACTTGCCAGACCAGGACACGCCCTCCCCCCACGGTTCCTGACATATTTTGGGCATCTCTCGCTGACTATCCATGTAAGCTGGAGAGGTAGGGCCCCATCCACTTAGAACTCCAGGGTTTGGGGCTGTAATCTCTTAAGCCTCCTGTTAAGAGCACCTCCAACACAGCACATCTAGCTGGACAGCAGTGGCCACTCTCTGCCGCGGAGGCTGATTGCCCATATTAGCGACCGAAATCCAGGCCTCTGGATGACTCTGGACCTTGGAACCCTGAGCCTCTTGGCAACAGGACATCCTCTCCAGCACAGGTTCACCTATAGGCATTCGTTATACCATTCGGGTTGGTTAGGCTATGTTCACACGGCTTAAAATGGGACATATTTCAGTCCGTAATTACGCGCCGTAGTGCGCGAATTACGGCTGGAATACGTCCCAGTCATTACGGTAATCCACAGTTCTCATAGAGAACTATGGATTACGTCTCCTCTCCCTGCTCGGTGAATCCGCCGCAGGGGGAGAAAGTGACATGTGAATTACCAGCGGTGTATACGCGCCGCTGGTAATGAATGTCTATGGGCCGGCGAGGTGCCGGCCCCCCGCTCCCGCCCCGCCCACGTCCACACGCCGTATTTGCGGGGCGTAATTGCGCCCCCCAAATAAGCCGTGTGAACCCAGCCGTACTTTTAAAAGCCGTCCTTTCCATCTTTGGCTACGCACCTTTTGACACCAAGGAAACTTAGATTTTGGGGAGTACACCTTTCCCCGACCGCTGAATCTGGTTAATCATGGCTTTTAGTGCCTCCAGGTTCGCCTCAAATATTTTAGCAGTCAGCTGCTCAATTTGTTGCATCACCTGCATCAACTGGGCGAGCAGCTCCTCCATGGCCAAATGAAAAATATTTAATTCACCAGAACCAAAGTCCTTTTAGACAGCACAGTCTCTGTGCTGGGGTTTGTCCCCGTCTCTACACTGAGAACCCAATCTCTCACACCACACGACTCAGCCTGTTTGCAGGTGTGTCCCTCACTTTTAGCAGCACTGCCTCACAATCAGGCCTCTGGCCCTTTAAATCTTGATGCAACAAGATTTTACATGCACTTCTTTGTGCCCCACATTTCACCCCACTGCACCAATCTTGCCCACCGCATCCTCCACCATATCTGAGACATCACTCTCGTCCAGCCGCCAGCTTGGTTCGGGGCTCATTCAGCTCACAGGACCTCTGTCTTTTGTACATGGTATTGGCACACCAATTTTCCGACACCAGGATTCTCTTTAACCTGGCCTCAGCCAGCTTTATTGGGGCACAGGAAAATACAAAAAACTAAATCTAACAAAAAATCCTCAGCTGTCTCGCCACTAAATACACTTTACAGAGACCCTCTCTCCTAGTGGTCAAGGCCTATCCCTGAGCACCACAGCCACATTGCTTACACTGTGCAATATACTGTACAGGCTTCCCTCAAGCCTCTGAGGGCCAGAGCCTCTCCTCAGCTCTCTGCTCCAACCTTGGCACAGATCATGCCCCCTGATCACCTGTAGCAGCAGCCTTTAGAGACCTGCACAAACCCTGTCCTGTAACATGGGAGTAGACACCCACCCAACCCGTTGCCTACTCCCGATAAGAACCATCCCCGGAACGGCTGAACCAGCCACACTACTATACCCGGCTGCCAACCGCTTACTGTGGCTGACAACATACATGACTGGCTCCTACCCCACCAAAGCCAGGTAACCTTGGTGGCCAGTTGCTTGTAGTTATCCTTCTTTGTTAGTAGCAGAAACATGCGACTGCCTGATATCTATCTATTTATCTATCTATCTATCTATCTATCTATCTATCTATCTATCTATCTATCTATCTATCTATCCCCCACTGTGGTGGAATACCTCTCCCATCACCACCATTCCAGCTCTGCCAGAGCTTCAGTGTCCCTTCCCCCTCGGTCCCTCACTGATGACATCACGTTCATGGAACACATGATGCTGTAGCCAGCCACTAACCACTGTGGTCACATTCTGTACCTGCAGACATGTGACTGCTGAGACCAGAGATTGGCTGCAGCATCAGTGAGGGACCGGGGGAGGGGAACACTGTAGTTCTGCAGCGTTGGAACATGGTGATGGGAAAGGTACAGTAAGTATTTGGAGGAGTATTTGGATTCCAGATTGATACATTGTAGCAAGTTAGAAGATATATTTGATCAGTTGCTGCTGATGTGTTAACATTAGGGTATGTTCACATGATGTACTGCAGTATGTACAGTACGTGCCGCAATACATTGTGTGTTTCGGGAGCTCGTACTCCTGTGGCGCGAGGGGGGGGGGGGGTGCAGCCCGCCGGTCCCATAGACATGCATTATCAGCGGTGCGTAACCACTGCAAGTAATTGACATGTCACTTATCTCTATGAGAACTATGGATCACCGTAATTATGGGGCGCATTTCCCCGCATATTAAGTGCAGTACGCCATGAAATACATGTCGAAAAGCGCTCCAAAATAAGCCGTGTGACCATACCCTTACAAAGCATTGTCTACAGTGGTTACAATTAACTATCTATCTATTTGTCTGTCAATCTATCTAATTTCTATTTATCTATATACAGTATCTATCTAACTCTTATTTATCTATATACCGTATCTTTCTATTTATCCATCCTTTTTATTTCTATCCATCTCTACATAGTATGTATCTATCTATATATCCATCTATCTATGTATCCATCCATCCAGCATGACCTGTGCACTTTACAGCCCCAGTTTCCCCTCATTTCTTACATACGACAGATTTCTCCGTGCCCGTCCCTATACAGTAAGTTGCCCACACCTATGTTCCCATCTTACCCCGTGGCCTCCTCTGTATTATCCCCTGACAACAATCGCCATGATAAGCAGAGTCTATTTTTTTTTTACTGATGTATTTTAAAAGTCTTTCCTCATAAAACCCAAGTCCGTCAATGTGAAGCACGATGACAATGCTCTGATACAGTTTCAACAAGAAAGTATTGTATTGAAGTGCGAGGCTGCAGCTCAGGCTCCGTCCCTTCTGTATCCACCGCATGTGTTTCCCTTGGACTATTTCTGTAGCCAGAGGATAGTCGAAGAAATGTTCTTAATTCCTAGCACTTTGATTCACCTCCCCGGTCTAAGCCTTGTTCTAGGTGACTTAGCCTTCATGTGATGCGCCTATTATTAGAACACAATGATCCCTCCAGCCCCAAACTCCTGCTTTCCCCTTGTCCTTATATATCTGTCTCCTAGCAGAAAGTAGCATATGACCTCTTATCCTCAAGAATACTTGGCACAGCTCCCTGTATCTCAGCCTATTGTTCTAAGAGAGAATGACACAGCCGGGCAAGTGTCTTGCTAACACTTTTCGACTTTAAATGTGGAATGCCATTAATCAATCATCTGCATCTGTTAGGAAAATAGCGAGTAAGCCTCCAAGTATCTCAAGTAGGAAAGTGCTCGAGATGGGCTGGTTCGCTCGTCTGATTTATTTCCCATAGAGAGGAGCGATAGAGAAGGGTTTGGGATATTTTATACCCTCAATGACATTGTAAATATCATCGTACTAATTACAAAGTATCTCACATGTCAAATACACATGAGCATGGGGTTAATGAGGTATTGTAGTCACAGCAAGTTACGGTATATCGCTATGTTTGACCATTGGGACCACCACTGACTGCAGGAATAAATGGGCCTGGGGGCTCAGCGAAGCAAATTTACTTCTCTATTTTTCTTGCATAGGGATTTCAGGGCAGGAGTTGCAATCCAACCCATCCCTCCTGTAGAGACTATAGTAAAGGATTGTTCCCACCATAGACTATGATGGCATATTGATAGGATAACAGATGCAGAACCCCCAAAAGTGTCGATTCAGAGTGGAGAGTCGGTCACACTTACACGCAACAATTCTGTTCTATGGGAGTTGCCAGTACAGGTGAGCGGAATATTCGGTTTTACTCAGAACTCCCATAGAACAGGATGAAGAGTCGTGTGCAAGCGTGACTGTCTCTCCATTCTGAGTTGACACATTTTGGGGCCTGTTCCCAGAGGTGGTACCTGCACTTATCACCGTTTAATCGCATATCCAATTGATATGACATCAAATGAATTGGACAAGGTGTTAAGAGTTAAAGGGGTTTTGCCAGGACGTGCCTTATGTGCTAAGAAGCAATTGTAAACAAGCCATGCTGAGCTAAGAGAGAGAGAGACACAGCCAGAGCACAGAGCCTGCATAAGGGATCGTGTGAAATGTTCACTCAAATAATCAAACTACAACTAGTGGATTCTGTATACAAAAGGCAACGCCTTCTTCACAGCAGCTTGAAAGCTTTCTTCATGTTCTCTGTCATCAGATAAAGCAGGGATCTACTCAGATAATCACACTACAACTAGTGGATTCTGTATACAAAAGACAACATATTTCTACCCGGTGCCTTGAAAGCTTCTTCAGCTCCCTTTCATCAGATAAGAAGTGTGCTCTGCGCAAGCCTGGCCAGCAGCTCGTCAGGTCGTATCTAATAGAAGCTTAGAAGTAACTGAGGGCAGGTAAGGCAGCCTGTAGCTCTCTCAGACTGCAATTTTTGTAATCACATATATTTAGAAAAGTGACTAAAAACCCATTTTGGAGGATCCCACGTCAACATTACATTGTGGCACAACCCCTTTAAACAAACATGAAGCTCTAGGATAGTAAAACCAGGAGCCAGAGTTAACGGGCTTATTTTGATATCTGCTCTGGGTCCATTATCCTATTAGGAGTACCCTTTAAGGAAGCACACAATTCCTTCCATATACCCTTTTGATTCATTAAAATAGCACTTGTTAAATTCCACAGTGCTGTACAGAGACTGTCATCATTCACATTGGTCCCTGTATTCATTGGGTCTTTATCGCCTTTATTGTCATTTCTGAACAGTTAGTCTGAAGGAAAACGTTCAACAACACTGATCAAAATATATCTGCAACCAGAGACGTAACTTGAGGCTCCTGGGCCATTGTGCAAAAAGTGAAATGGGGGGCCCCACAGCTGCTTTGTGCCATTTACAGTACTGATGTTGCCTTGTGTTGCAGAAGGGCCTACAGTGCCCTTTAGGCTGCAGGGCCGGTAGCGATTGCTACCTCTGCACCCCCTGTAGCCACACCCCTGTCTGCAACTACCACAATATGGGATGACAAACTGGGCAATTTCCCATACTTCCATTTTCTGAGTAAAATCTCATCATCATGAAAGAACAAAGAAGTTAGCACTGCTTCTTTGCTGTCTAATTTGGCTAGTCATATTTAAATAGCCGGTGCATTGAGATCCTGCCAGACATGGGGCATGCAGATCAGATCTTGAGAACAGGCTTGTGTTCTGAGGATTGATGTCTAATTGTTTGGATTTAGGATTTTAATATTTTTACATTTTTGCTTTTTCAAGCTTTGACTTTTTAGACCTATGTGACACACAGTCGAGTCAGATTGTTATGACCACTAACTTGGCCATCAGCAGTGCATAGTTCATGAAGACATGTACATGTTGTGGGCTGGTTTGGTGGGTATTTAAGGTTGGTGATGTCATGTGTAAAAGGAGCAAAAAGGATGATTATAGTAACATTTTCTGCTTCATTGAACAGATGGACGTTGGTGTGTCAGGCATGGAGCATCAAACCAAACACCCTGCAACCATTGTTGGAAGAACACAAGCTGGTGGTGGCAGCGTTGTGGTATGGCGAATGTTTCTAACATTCCCTGGGTCACTCATCCATCTGGAAGGTGCTCTCTACTGATTTGGATATGAATCCATCCTTGCAGATCAAGCACACCCATACAAGTGGATTGTCTCCCCTGGGGCAGATGGGACCTTCCAGCAAGACAATGCAATATTTCATACAGCTAGAAATGTCCAACATTGGTTGGAAGAGCAGGACCAAGACTTCCAAGTACTACCCTGGCCCCTAATTCCCCAGACTTGACCCCAATTGAGCATCTGTGGGAGCCCCTGGATGGTGGTGTTGGCTCTATGGACCCTCCAGCAGCTGTGGGAGCCCCTGGATGGTGGTGTTGGCTCTATGGACCCTCCAGCAGCTGTGAGGCCCCTGGATGGTGGTGTTGGCTCTATGGACCCTCCAGCAGCTGTGGGAGCCCCTGGATGGTGGTGTTGGCTCTATGGACCCTCCAGCAGCTGTGGGAGCCCCTGGATGGTGGTGTTGGCTCTATGGACCCTCCAGCAGCTGTGAGGCCCCTGGATTGTGGTGTTGGCTCTATGGACCCTCCAGCAGCTGTGGGGCCCCTGGATGGTGGTGTTGGCTCTATGGCCCCTCCAGCAGCTGTGGGGCCCCTGGATGGTGGTGTTGGCTTTATGGACCCTCCAGCAGCTGTGGGATCCCCTGAATGGTGGTGTTGGCTCTATGGACCCTCCAGCAGCTGTGGGGCCCCTGGATGGTGGTGTTGGCACTATGGATCCTCCAGCAGCTGTGGGGGCCCCTGGATGGTGGTGTTGGCTCTATGGACCCTCCAGCAGCTGAGAGAGCCCTGGATGGTGGTGTTGCCTCTAGGGACCCGCCCGCAGCGGTGGGGCCCCTGGTGGGTGGTGTTGGCTCTATGGACCCTCCAGCAGCTGTGGGAGCCCCTGGATGGTGGTGTAGGCTCTATGGCCCCTCCAGCAGCTGTGGGAGCCCCTGGATGGTGGTATTGGCTCTATGGACCCTCCAGCAGCTGTGGGAGCCCCTGGATGGTGGTGTTGGCTCTATGGCCCCTCCAGCAGCTGTGGGAGCCCCTGGATGGTGGTGTTGGCTCTATGGACCCTCCAGCAGCTGTGGGAGCCCCTGGATGGTGGTGTTGGCTCTATGGCCCCTCCAGCAGCTGTGGGAGCTCCTGGACGGTGGTGTTGACTCTATGGACCCTCTAGCAGCTGTGGGAGCCCCTGGATGGTGGTGTTGACTCTATGGACCCTACAACAGCTGTGGTATCCAGTCAGCATGGCTCCAGATACCTGTGACAACCTACCAGACCTTTACTTAGTCAATCCCAGGCTGTCTAGCTGCTGACCCTGCTGCACCCGATAGTTACTCTGGATACTAGCTGGTGGTCATAATAATGTGACTTCACGGTATATTCTACGCCTATGTAGAAACGTCTATTTTTTTTGTATTCTAAAAGGCAGATACAATGTGTTTAAACTACAACAATGTGGTTGGTAACTGTAACAACGTTGTATCAGGTTCCATCCATGTTGCCAGATCAAATTTCACAAGGGCCGGCTCTGCCTCATTATTTAGTTTGCGGTCTTGTTATTGCTGTCACTAATTCGGTCTGGGGCACGGGTGACAGCCTCTCGCTACAGTTATCAACACATTTAACACATAAATCCAAACTTTCAGCTGTTTGAGTTTCTCACAGGTACAGACATGAGAACAAGAGGAACGCGAGCTGCATGGAAATCCTCCATGGTATCTAATGGGAGGTCCTCACGACTTAGGTGTTAGATATCACATTAGATTTATTTTACTTGTTTTACACTGTTACAAAATTCTATGCACAAGAAGCATCTGAAAAACATTAATCCCCGAACCCGACACTTCACTTAGAGGAGGAGAGTGAGAAAAATATGAATAAATATTACTACTGATCTCGTATAAACCCTACATGTGTCTGAATACAGAAAAAGGGTATTTGGTGACCCCCAAAATATTATGTTATTATTGGAATACTACACAATGATAATAGTGGTCTTTTACCATAAAACAGAGCCCTTTTAAAGGGGTTGAAAAAAAACTTTTGAGATTCTTGGTTCACATATTTTTGATCAAAAAATGCTTAAGCTGCCCACGAACTTACAACGTGATCTCAGGTCGGGCAGTCCTATGCAATCTTTACCTCTCAATAGAGCCAAATCCAGGCCTCTCACTGGGTCAACCGACCTCTATTATCCAGAGAGAAAGAAAATTAAAAAAAAAACACCCAACCTGCAAGCTGCATTCTTATAAATGGAGGGGTTGTCTCGCTACAAGGATTGCTGCTTTTTATGTTAAAGATCTTGCAAAAACTTTGCAATATGTGTCCATTAACAGTGTCCTACCTATTCTTAGATATCCCCTCTTGTAAGGGCTGCATCAGCTCCTCAGGTCGCTATAGCTACATACCTGTTTGATCTCTCCTGATAGGCCGCCAGCACTGGTTGCTATAGCTACAGACCTGGCTTCTACTGCAGTCTAGTAGAAACCAGTAAACATAGTTACATAGTTAGTACGGTTGAAAGAAGACACGTGTCCATCAAGTTCAACCAAGGGTGGGGAAAATGTGGGTGATGGGAGAAAGACAAGGACATTATGCCCAGCCTCACCACTAGTTAATTACCTTGAAACCCACAAGGCAAGAACCAATCTGCTCCAGTGGAGACTTTATCTCAGACCCCCGAGCCACCACCAGACAGGATCCAGAATTTTACATAGCTACGTACGCATTAATATTCTTTAGTTCCTGGTAGGTATCTAAGCCTTTCTTGAAACTCTCTACTGTTCCTGCTGTGACCAGCTCCTCAGGCGGCTTTTCCACAGATTCACAGTTCTTACAGTGAAGAACGCTCTTCTCCTCTGGAATCCTTTTTTCTCTAGTCGAAGGGAATGTCCTCTTGTCTTTTGAGGGGGCTCCACTTGAAATAATTTTTCCCCATACTTTTTGTAGGGACCATTTATATATTTATATAAATTAATCATGTTCCCCCGAAGCCGTCTTTTCTCAAGACTAAACAAGTTCAATTCTACTAACCTCTCCTCATAACTAAGATGCTCCATTCCCCTTATAAGTTTGGTTGCTCGTCTTTGTACTCTCTCTAGCTCCATTACATCTCTTCTATAAACTGGGGCCCAGAACTGAACAGCATATTCAAAGTGAGGCCGCATCAATGCTTTGTACAGCAGTAGAATGACATCCTTGTCCCGCGGGTCCATGCCTCTTTTAATACACAACAATATCTTACTTGCCCTAGAGTAAGAAACACACCCCTGAATTCAAAATGAAACCAAGAAAACAGGACTGAGGTCAGATGAATCAATGTAATGAGACAACCCCTTTAAGCCCCTAGGGCTCCAAGGCAAGGGTTCGACTTCAGTTTCTGCTTACCCCATATAGTGAGGGCTGGACATTACACCTGGAAACATTGCTCCCATATGCTGCAAAGTAGAGATATATGGTGACATGTATGCAGGCTCGGGGGGGCCTTGGCTACTAAAGGGGGCCCTGGCTACATCACGGGGGCCATGGCTACTAAAGGGGGCCCCTGACTACTACAGGGGGGCCCTAGCTACTAAAGAGGGGCCCTGGCTACTAAAGAGGGGCCCTGCCTACTAAAGGGGGGCCCTGGCTACATAAAGGGGGCCCTGGCTACTAAAGGGGGGCCCTGACTACATAAAGGGGGGCCCTGGCTACTAAAGGGGGGCCCTGGCTACTTAAGGGGGGCCCTGGCTACTAAAGGGGGGCCCTGACTACTAAAGGGGCCCCTGGCTACATAAAGGGGGCCCTGGCTACATAAAGGGGGCCCTGACTACTATATGGGGCCCTGGCTACATAAAGGGGGCACACAGTAAAGATAAACGAGAAAGGCAGCTCACCTTGGCAAATATAGTCTGTTAGACTCGTGGCATAACCGTGCCTCAATCCGCG
The DNA here is from genome assembly GCA_025379985.1 of Phyllomedusa bahiana. NCBI lineage: Eukaryota > Metazoa > Chordata > Amphibia > Anura > Hylidae > Phyllomedusa > Phyllomedusa bahiana. Next base: position 118,420 of record JAODAL010002359.1, on the reverse strand, counting down.
TCCATGACACGCCGACAACTGGTAGACCCACAAAGGAAATGGATTGGCACCGGTAGAAGTGTAGATAAAATTCCAAACGATTTATTTGTAAATTCTTTAAAATCAGCCACAATAGAGCCACATGGAAGACAAACGTGCACAGTAGCAGACAGACAGAGGGGTGATGAGCTGACGCGTTTCGGGCTTAATTCAGCCCTTAGTCATAGCTACAATGTGAACATGCAACCTCCCTCTTATAGTGCATTAAATCACATATATACATAATTAAACATAACTATACACACCTGGAATAGCATGCTTGCAAGTATTGTGCCGGCAACCAAGACGTCCGCTCGTTCCGCCAAACCGGAAACAGGAAACCGGAAGTGTACGCAAGAGACCTTGCGTTCCAATTACCGGAAATGATGCAACCGGAAACACACGGTACCTAGGCGTGTGTTGTCATGGTGAGATGAGAAACGCATCCCAACATGACCCTGTGGTGCAAACGGGAGCCAGAGTGCAAACGCACACCGGGAAGCGCGTGCACAATACACCGGACATGAAACAACAAATGTCCGGGCGGGCGTCGCGTTGTCATGGTAATGCCAGCGGCCCACAGGGTATGAGAAAGAAATTTCTATAATGGTATTATATGTAGAAGAAAATCACAATTTGATAGGTGGTGAGCCTAATTAAAAGCAAGCATGCTAAGAGGTGGAAAATATGGGAATAAAAACAAAAAACACTAAAAAATAAAGAGGATAAACAAGGAATATCTGCAAAGAATAAATACATTGTGAGAAAAACACAACAACTATAAGTGATACATGATATCTCGGCGCATATTTAGCCCATTGGGAGAGATGCTGTTGAGAACTAAAATCCAATACGCCTCCCTATCTCGCAATAAATACTCCCAATCCCCACCTCGTATAGGTTTGCGGACATTTTCTATAGCTAAAACCCTAAGACCTTGGGTGTTGGATTCATGTTTATCTATGAAGTGTTGCGCTACATTGGATTTGTTGATGTACCTGCCGTACCATTCCACATCTTGGATGAAACGATTCGTTTCTGAAAATAAATATTGTGACTCCCACCAAGAAACTGTGAGGTTAGCAAGAGATGGGGAATGTTTTGCGCCCATGGCTACTTGTTTGTTCTTGTTTTCCTTTTTTCTTTCTCTTTTGTATCGTCTGCCGCCTCTCCTAGTGCGTTTTTTGTTGGTTTGATTGTATTGGTTTTTTTCGGTTGTTTGTAATAAGACAGATTTTGTGGGGCACTACTAGTAGAAGCAATCGATTCCTCAGAGTCTTGCTCACTGTTGTTATCTTCCTCATGTGAAGTGGAGTCAATTGAGCTGAAGCTAACCCTTTTTCTGTTGGCATTCCTTCGCCAACTACTTCTTCGCAAATTTACAAATTTCCTTCGCAAATTTACAACACAAAACATGGAGTAATGGTATGTGCTGGGTTACGTGCGACATCGAGTCGCTGTATACCAGCATACCACACAAGGTAGCCTTGCTAGCACTACAGTTCCATCTTGAAACCCATAGTGCATATAATAAAGATCTGATATTATTCATCCTTATGGTGACGGAGTTTCTCATGCATCACAATTATTTTTCTTATAACAACATTGTATATCTCCAAACTAGGGGTGTATCAATGGGCGCAAAACATTCCCCATCTCTTGCCAACCTCACAGTTTCTTGGTGGGAGTCACAATATTTATTTTCAGATACGAATCCTTTCATCCAAGATGTGGAATGGTACGGCAGGTACATCGATGACCTCCTCCTCATTTGGGGGGGTGATGTACCTGCCGTACATAGTTTTATCCACTATCTTAACAATAACCCTTTCAACCTTAGATTCACCTACGATATACAAAATGTCACTACAACATTCTTAGATTTAGAACTTACAGGAATGCCAGGCAAAACCATTTTAACCAAAACCCATCGCAAGATCACAAGTGGCAACACAATCCTACATTTTAAGAGTTTCCACACAAAACATACCAAACAGGCTATCCCGGTGGGGGAATACATCCGAGCAAAGCGTAATTGTAGCCTTCCTTCTAGTTTTTCAGCAGAGCAAAATATTATCAACCAAAGACTCAAATTAAGGGGTTATCCAGATTGGACACTCAAAAGGGCTTCCAAGATTGTGGAAAAACGTACTAGAGAAGACTTATTGGCAAACAATTCTATACGCAAGAAGAGGCAAAGAGACAATTTGGATAGGGACAAATTGGTGTTAGTATTAGATCACAGTCATCATTTTGCAAAAATTAGACAAATCATCTTAAAATACTTACCGATCTTACAGGAGGATGAAATCATTGATTCTATCTTACATAAGGGTTGTCAAATAGTGGCGAGAAAGTCTAAAACCATTGGTGATTTTTTATCACCTAATCGTTTACAAATTACCACCCATAAACCCACCTGGTTACGTCACAAAGGTTTTTTTAAGTGCGGATCACACCCGTGCAAAACATGCAATTTTGTGGTTCCCACTCAAAATTTCTATAATTCTGACTCTTCTCACTCTTACATGATTAGAAGTTATATCAATTGTAACTCCCACCATGTGGTATATGTACTTTTGTGCACCCTCTGCAATCTCATCTATGTGGGCAGTACCATCAGGAGACTGAAAACTCGCTTCTTAGAGCACCTTGGTGACATATTTAACGTTAAAAAAATCAATAAATCCAATGTAGCGCAACATTTCATAGATAAACATGAATCCAACACCCAAGGTCTTAGGGTTTTAGCTATAGAAAATGTCCGCAAACCTATACGAGGTGGGGATTGGGAGTATTTATTGCGAGATAGGGAGGCGTATTGGATTTTAGTTCTCAACAGCATCTCTCCCAATGGGCTAAATATGCGCCGAGATATCATGTATCACTTATAGTTGTTGTGTTTTTCTCACAATGTATTTATTCTTTGCAGATATTCCTTGTTTATCCTCTTTATTTTTTAGTGTTTTTTGCTTTTATTTTCATATTTTCCACCTCTTAGCATGCTTGCTTTCAATTAGGCTCACTACCTATTAAATTGTGATTTTTCTTCTATATATTATATCATTATAGAAATTTCTTTCTTATACCCTGTGGGCCGCTGGTATTACCATGACAAAGCGACGCCCGCCCGGACATTTGTTGTTTCATGTCCGGTGTACCGTGCACGCGCCTCCCAGTGTGCGTTTGCACCCTGGCTCCCGTTTGCACTATAGGGCCATGTTGGGATGCGTTTTTCATCTCACCATGACAACACACGCCTAGGCATCATTTCCGGTAATTGGAACGCAAGGTCTCTTGCGTACACTTCCGGTTTCCTGTTTCCGGTTTGGCGGAATGAGCGGACGTCTTGGCTGCCGGCACAACGCTTGCAAGCATGCTATTCCAGGTGTATATAGTTATGTTTAATTATGTATATATGTGATTTAATGCACTATAAGAGGGAGGTTGCATGTTCACATTGTAGCTATGACTAAGGGCTGAATTAAGCCCGAAACGCGTCAGCTCATCACCCCTCTGTCTGCCTGCTACTGTGCACGTTTGTCTTCCATGTGGCTCTACTGTGGCTGATTTTAAAGAATTTACAAATAAATCGTTTGGAATTTTATCTACACTTCTACCGGTGCCAATCCATTTCCTTTGTGGGTCTACATAAAGGGGGCCCTGACTACTGAAGGGGGCCCTGGCTACATAAAGGGGGCCCTGACTTCATAAAGGGGGGCCCTGACTACCTAAAGGGGGGCCCTGACTAACTAAGGGAGCCCTGACTACCTAAAGGGGGCCCTGATTACCTAAAGGGGGCCCTGACTAGCTAAAGGGGGCCCTGACTACCTACACACTAGCTAAAGGGGGCCCTGACTACCTACACACTAGCTAAAGGGGGGCCCTGACTTCCTGCACACTAGCTAAAGGGGGGGCTGACTTACTGCACACTAGCTAAAGGAGGCCCCTAACTACCTGTATACTACCTAAAAGAGACCCTTAACTGCCTGTATACTCCCTAAAAGAGACCCCTAACTGCCTGTATACTACCTAAAGGAGGCCTTAACTGCCTGTATAGTACCTAAAAGAGACCCCTAACTGCCTGTATACTATCTAAAGGAGGCCTTAACTGCCTGTATACTACCTAAAGGAGGCCCTAACTGCCTGTATACTACCTAAAGGGAGTCCCTAACTGCCTGTATACTACCTAAAGGGAGTCCCTAACTGCCTGTATACTCCTGCATTATCTCCAGGGGGTTAGTCCTTTCCCCACCCTCCAACCCCTCAGGATACTAGGCCTCTAAGTTATGGCTTGTACCCGCTCTCCCACCCCTGGGCAGTTTGTACAGAGGTGGGAATAGGTAAAGAGATGCTGGAAAATTGAGGATTCTAAGATATTTGTGTGTAATTTCTGCAGGGATGAGTTGTGGCCGGGACAAGTCATCATGGCGGTGTGGAACGGATGCAGAAGAAAAGAGAATAAGAACGACTCATGAGAGAAGAGAACGACTCATCAGATCAGACGTCTCCGGTCAGGGGTGATTTTACTTCTATATTGGATCAGTGCTGTATTCACTGTAATGTGACCTGAGCTGGTGTCTGACCTCTATGAGGTCTCCATATAGCAGTGTTGTAGGTTATATCGGCGTTAGTATAGTGGCAGCGTACATGTGTCCCTGATTGTAAGGCCTCGTTCACACGGCTTATTCTGCGCGCCGGATTTGCGCTGCAGTACGGCGCCAGTACGGCGCCAATCCGCGGCAGCAATTACGGTAATCCACTGCTCTCATAGAGAACAGTGGAATCCGTCGCTCCTCCCCGCTCGGCGAATCCGCCGCGGGGGGGAGAAAGTGACATGCGCATTATCGACGGCGCGTACGCGCCGTAGATAATGCGTTGTCTATGGGGCCGGGAGCGGCGCCCCCGCCGTGCTCCGGCCCCGCCCCCGTCCCGCCCCTTATTCGCAGCGGATTTGTGAGCGCAATACGGCTCACAAATCCATCAGGAATAAGCCGTGTGAACACGGCCTAAGAGTGAGGGAACACCTGACCCTGTGATAGGAGTTACACTTCTACTTTCTTGCTGGTGTTTATTTTAGAAGGTGGGGAGGTGCGTGACCAAGGGTAACGTGGAGGGGGATATTGTATGTGGGTGGAGGGGGATATGGATGGAGCTACTTAGCCCTGTGTCTATGATATGCTAGACAGACAGATATGTGCGATAGACAGATATGTGACTCACTTGCTATTGTACTACACAATACAGTTCTGTTTTGCACACTGTATTATGTGGTAAAATGGGCGCATTTATGTCCGAGAGGCCGGTAATATTTTTACGTACAGTAGGGTGGGCCCCCCAAGATCAACTCCCCTGTGGGCCCCAGACCCCCCAGTCCGACACTGCATGTATGAACGGGGCTGCTCCAGAAGTCTGGCGTCTTCTCAGCCCGAAAACTGGCGCAGCCCCGTTCGCTACATTTTTAACCAGGAGCATTCCAATACCAGGTGCATTACAGAGCGCCCGCGATCATAGGGGCATGCTGGAGGCATCGCACTACAACTGTACGAAGCTACACATTTATAGCTTCAGTACGGCAAATCCAGGCACACTACTGCTGGAACAGGTAAACCACTCTAAAAGTGGTTTACCTGAGCCAGAAGTGTCGCTTTGTAGCTAGAAAGTGCAAAATCTATGACCCGCAGTGGAACAGGTTCAAAGATTCAGCGCATTCTATGCTACAAATGTGCGCAAAAAATGGCACCTGGATGCCAAAAATCATACATGTCGTCCATAGTATTATGGTAGTAACAGTGGGAGTAATAAGGATATAGAACAAGCCTCCCCAAAACACAGCCTACGGTTTGCTTACGGGCAAACAAAGGATTTTCTTCAAAGAGATAGAGTTGGTGCAAACCCAACCCTAAGGGCATGTCCCCACTGCGCGGGTTTTCAGCAGGTTTTTCAGCCGGTTTGCGGTTTTTCAGACCGCCTGAAAAACAGGCCGAAAATGAGCACAATTGTGCTCTATGGAAAACCCGTGCAGTCCCCACTGTCCCCACTGCATGGTTTTTCCGCCCGACGGTTTTGCCGCCCGCGGTCCGGCCGCAAAGCATTGAACATTTTCATTTTTCCGTCCGGTTTCCGGACAGAATATGAACAATTCAATGGAAGGGGGGAGGGCTGTTCTCCGCTCATCGCGGAGAAAAGCCGTCCCCCCCGCGGCCGTGGGGACGGCCGCAAAACCGGACAAATACCGTCCGGCAAACCGGCCGGTATTTGTCCACTGCCGTGGGGATGCGCCCTAAAATTGAGGACCCCACCAGCTTGTGAACATTCCTGCAAGGATTGGGGGCCATTCCCAGGCAGCTGAAGGTATTCTTGGATGGTCCAGGGACATTCTCAAGTGGTCTGATGGTGTTCCCGGGCAATCCATGGGAGTTGCCGGGTGGTTTTTACCCCTTTTCCTGCAGAGTTGTGCATGTCAGATATACAACAATTAAATGGAGCTTGAAAAGTGGCAACTGCTTTCCTAACAAGAGTGCTCTCAGAAAGTATCTGGAAATGCATGTGGGGTTGGTGCATAGCTGCGCTCAGGACAGAGTCATGGGAGCACCTGAACTTTACCATCCACCCCACAAAGAAGGCTTTCATGTTCCCTGGTCAATACCCCAAGAGCTGTCTCTTATGGCTATGTTCACACAGCAATGACTGGGACGTATTTCAGCCCGTAATTCTCGCCATACTCCACTCAAATACGGGCGAAATACGTCCCAGTCATTACGGTAATCCACAGTTCTCATAGAGAACTATGGATTACGTCTCCTCTCCCCGCTCGCACAATACGCCGCAGGGGGAGATAAGTGACATGTCAATAATTAACGGCATATACGCGCCGTTCTTAATTAATATTTTTGGGGCCGGCGGGCTGCCTGCCCCCCCCCCCCCGCCCCCGCTCCTGAGCACACGGCGTAATTGCGGGCGAAATACGTCTCACAATTACGCTGTGAATAAGCCGTGTGAACCCTGCCTTATGGCAGAGGCTGATGTCCGTCAGGTGGTTCAGGAGGAGCAGATAACAAGCGCAGTTAATCAAGCAGAAGATCTGGGCAGGTGGAGTTGAGGTCCAAGCAACAGGGCAGGCAGCAGGTAAGGAGAGTAGTCAAGTGGATAGCCAGAAACAAATCCAGAAGACACAGATATAAGGATGACTGTAGCTGTACAGTAGGGATTAGAAAACGTAATATTGAGGCAATGAGCATCAAGGATGTGTTCCCTTAAAAAATGGCTTGAGTACTGTAGGTAGGGGATGGGATCAGTGATGTGCGCTAACCCTTTAAATGAGTAAATACTATGCATGCGCACACTAAGAGATAGCAGCAGACACATGACTGGCGCAGGCTGCGGAAGTTACTGACTGCAAGGAGTGGCAAATGGATGGCTCCCCATCTAGGCACGCGAGCCTGAGTGCTGGCTCATGACTGTTATTTCATCTTAAGGCCCAGTTCACACGGCTTAAACACGGCGTAATTGCGGGACAGATTTCGCCCGCAACCACGCCGTGTTCTCGGCAGCGGGGGAGGGGCGGGGGTGTCGGCATCTCGCCGGCCCCATAGACATTCATTATTCTCAGCGCATATACCGCCGTGAATAAATGACATGTCACTTTCTCCCTGCTCGCCGTATTTCGCAGGTGGGAGAGGAGAACTGTGGATTACCGTAATGCCTGGGACTGAATTGGTCACGTATTTCACGCAGTACGGCGCGGAATACGTGACCAATTCAGTCCCAAAATAAGCTGTGTGAAAATAGCCTAACTGTATCTTATCTAATAAAATATATTTAGGGTTTTTTGTAATTATTTTGTTTATTTACACATAGAGGGCCACATGTATGAAAACTGTCTAGGTCTAAAATTCACTTTATTGTCTGTAGTAACCAATCAGAGCCCATAACAACCAATCAGAGCGCCATAGCAACCAATCAGAGCGCCCCTCTCATTTTTCCAGAGCACTATATGAAATGAAAGGGGCGCTCTGATTGGTTGCTGTGGCGCTCTGATTGGTTGCTATGAGCTCTGATTGGTTTCTATGGGCAACAAAGTGAATTTTAGACCTAGACAGCGTTCATACATGTGGCCCAGAAATGTTTAACTTTTTTCAAACTTAATATTTTCTTTGTTTTTACTAATTATAGTGTCACAGACAGCGCTTTCAGTACATTCTGTCACAGAAAGGTGGGTCAGAAGGCACTGACACATCAATCGCCGGTAGTCGTGGATTCTCTGGGCCACCGAGAGCATAGATTGTGGTATATCAGACCACACCAGGGAGCGAAGTCTAAGGGGCCCCTGGTCTTCACCGGAGCCCACTGCAAGGGCAGACGGACTTAGCTGCAGGGAACCCCCAGGTCGCAACCCCTGACGTGGCTACTTGTGGTGGCAGCCAAAGTGCAGGTGAGGCAGGTATCATGTAGGTACAACGCCAGCAGAAACAGGACCACAGGGAACAGGTTGACATGAGGCTAAACGGGTATCAGGCTGACAGGCAAGATGACAGGACACAGCAGGGTAAACAGGTATCATGATGGCAGATAACAGCATAATCCAGGAACCCAGGTATCAGCCAGACAGGCAAGACGGCAGGATACAGCAGAAACAGGAACCCAGGTAACAAACATGCAGGACAACAGGGTTAAACATACACAGGAACAGACAGACATAACAACCTTGTACCAGCAGGAAGCAGTGGTCAGGAGCTCAGATGGACATTAGTGAACTGACAGGTATCAGTCTAGCAAGACAGCAGGAAACAGCAGAGGTAGAAGTACAAAGAATTCAGGAGCTCAGGTAGAGGAACATTGAACGGACACTGGAACAGGGGCAGGAAGTTCCTTATGTTCCAAAAGGTCGAAGGTCACTGGCCAGGTAATTGGGATACAATCCCTTTAAATAACAGAACCGTGCCGCAAGCTCTGAACATCTCACGGAGCACTGTTCAATGGATTTATGGAGTATGGCACGATTGCTAACCTACCAAGACATGGCTGTCCACCTAAGTTGACAGCCCAGACAAAGAGAGCACCTATTAGGCAAGCAGCCAAGAGGGTCACTCTGGAGGAGCAGCAGAGATCCGCAGCTCAGGTGGCAACTATTAGCCGTGTACTTCACAAATGTGGCCTTTTTGGAAGAGTGGCAAAAAATAAAAGGCCTTTTTGAAAGCAAGCTATAAGAAGGGGTCACAGCAAGGATGGAAGAAGGGGCACTAGTGAGATAAGACCTAAATTAAACTTTTTGGCCTAAATGTCAAACGCTAGGTGTGGAGGAAAGCCAACACTGCACATCACCCTGAGCACATCATATCCTCCGTGAAACATAGTGGCAGCAGCATCATGCTGGGGGAGGCTTTGCTCCAGCAGAGACTGGGAAGCTAGTCACAGTTGATGGGAAGATGAATGGAGCTAAATCATATTTGCCAACTTTTGAAAGTGGCCATATTACTACCATACAGTGACCATATTGTGGTAGATACCAGTGTACACAGGCTCTGCAAACTGTATATTACCTCTGTACAGTGACCGTATAGTTGTAATAACCAGAATATACAGGCTCTGCAGACTGTATATTACTACCATACAGTGACCATATTGTGATAGATACCAGTGTACACAGGCCCTGCAGACTGCATATTATCTCCATACAGTGACCATGTAGTGGTAGATACCAGAGTACACAGGCTCTGCAGGTGTTTTAAGTGATTACAGTGCATTTACATCCAGTGACTCACAGGTGACATCGTCTATGACTGAAATTGTTCTCTTTCCCTTTTCTTCTGCATCCCGTCCAGACCACCATGATGTCTTCTCCCGGCCACAACTTGTCCCTGCAAAATTTACCACATAAACATCCTAGAATTCAAATTTTCCAGGGGTGATAGGTGGGGGGGTTATGGGGTGATAGGTGGAGGCACATGATAGGTGGAGGTTAGGGGGCTATGGGATGATAGATGGGAGTTGTATTTTGTATTGGCTCTAGGATGCATAACACAATGGTGGGGGAAGGGTTGGAGAGAGGAGTACAGAGCACAGCTAACAATCTCCTTTGGGGGGGGGGGGGCCATGACCCCCTGGAGATTGTGCTGCAGTTGTGGTCTGTACTCCCCCAGAATCATATTGTGCAGCTTGAACTCCGCACCCTGCACCCCCAGAAGATCAGCCACAGGAATGATCTTCAGAGGTTGCAGGAGATGGAGTTTAGTACTGTCATAGTTTATGTAATGTTTTTACTTTTATACAGGTTTTCCCCTTGGACTATGTCTGATCAGTGCAGGATTGATTACTACTGCTTGGGCTTGGTGTCAGCCAGCGGTGGTTTTGTCACCCCAAGGCTGACACTAACCCACGGGTATTAGGAAGAGCAGCGTAACTATCAGAAGCAGACCCTCTAATTTGATAGGTGCGCTTTTGGGGTGGCTGCGAGGTGTTATTTTTAGGATGGGAAGGAACTAGTATGTTATTATTAGGCTGCAGCTGCTGGTTTTACCTTGGCTGGTTATGGAAAATGGAGGAGATCCCATGTCTTATTATTTAAAAAATCATTTATTGAGAATCTGAAAATGGGCAAGAACTGGGGGGGGGGGGGGGGAAGTCAGATTGGATCTCCATTTATGGGAACCTATCACCCAATACAAGAGGGTTGGCAAGTATTAGCTAAATACAGGGCAATCCTGGAGGAAAACCTGTTAGAGGCTGCAAAAGACTTGAGATGGGACTGCAGGTTCACCTTCCAGCAGAACAATGACCCTAAACATAAGGCCAAAGCTACAATGGAATGATTGAAATCAAAGCATATTCAGGTGTCAGGGGCCGTTCACATAGCTTATATTGGTCACGGATTCCAGCCGTATTGCGCGCCGTACTGCGCTGCAATAAGGCTGGAATCCGTCCCAGCCATTACGGTAATCCACAGTTTTCATAGAGAACTATGGATTCCGTCTCTCCTCCCTGCTCGGCGAATACGCCGGGCGGGGAGAAAGTGACATGCACATTATCCCGGCAGGATACGCGACGTGGATAATGAAAGTCTATGGGGCCGGGGAGCTGCTGCCCCCGCTCCGCCCCCGCTCCGCCCCTTACTCAAGCCGTAATTGCGGGCGAAATCCGTCCCGCAATTACAGCTTGAATAAGCCGTGTGAATCGGCCCTTACAATGACCCAGTCATAGTCCAGGCTTAAATCCCGTTGAGAATCTCTTGCAGAACTTGAAAATTAAAAATTCATTCCAGCCTTTAGATGCGCAAAGCTGGTAGAGACATCCTCCAACAGACTGCAGCTGTCATTGCAGATAAAGGTAGTCCTACACCTATTGAGGTATGAATTCATATACACGCCGGACTTTTCAGTTTTTTAATTTGCAAAAATGTGGAAAAGCACATATCAATTTCTTTACACTTCACAAATCCTTTCTACTTTGTGTTGCCCTATCACATAAAATATCAATAAAATACAGTTAAGTTTGTGGCTGTAACATTTAAAAATGAGGAAAAGTTCAAGGGGTAGGAAGACTTTTGCAATCCACTGTACATACTTGCTAACAGTAGCAATTTTGTTTTCTTTACCCTAAAAACATAAAAGATATCCCCATACAATGTTTTGTGCCTCTACAGACCTTATCCTGACCATATCTTGGTCTTGCTGTCTCATGATGGAAATGGGGAGTTAGACTAGTGCCAGGAGTGGCTCCTCATTTCTATCCCCCACCCATTTCTATAGGTACATATACCATCTTTGCTTCTGTTTCCTTTGTCTGGACTGTGTATAACAAATATTATTTATTTGCTAACACGGTGACAAAGAGATAGCCATCACTCCAAGGCAACAAGACAAAGCCTGAACAAAGGCTGGAATTAACTTTTACAGGTGACTTCCAATGTAATCTACCATTGTCTGTATCTCAATCTGAGTTATCAAACAATGCAAAGCAAATGTAAGATTACTCTAATGGAAGCAAAGTCATGAGGTTGTCCCTCGGATTCGTACAATATGGGCTAGCGATAAAAGAGTACTAAAATCACTTTACTCGATGCTTTCCTAGCACCTCGGAGCCCTCTGTGCTGCGGGATACACAAGTATAGTCTGCTTCCTCTCCAACAATGGGAAACATAGCGGCAATTAGTAGCGTCTGACCATGGCCAGTAGTTTAATTAAATTTCAAGGATAAAGCTGAAACTTCAGAACAAAGAAAGCACAATGCAAATCTATAACAAAAAGTCTTGATGACACAATGGAGCATATTGTAAAAGAGAATAGAACTGGAAAAACATTGTTTTATGTTTTTCAAGTAATTCCTTAACGATACTGGATTCAGTGACTGTTCATTGTAATTCTTCTAAGGAGACAATAATTTCTTCGCTTGATACAAGTTTTGCTCATGGCTAAGGAGGCTTTGAGACAGTCTCCTCCATCAGTTTAGAACACAGAGGTTGGATTATATCAACCCTTTTATAATGGTTCTCCCAGAGATAAACTGGTGCCAAGTTTTTAGGCAACCTCTCAACTCTCAAAGGGGTTGTCTCCCTACAAAGAATAGCTTAGGGTACACTAAAAGAAGACATTTTCCAAATATATTGCTTTGTTCATCTTTTTTTTGTTAAGGAGCTACAAGTGATTTTATCACCTTCCTGGCTCTATTTGGTTCCCCAAGTGACAGACCTGTTTATTTGCTCTCCCCCTGCTGTTTGTTCTATCTGATAGCAGGGAGTGACGCCATCACACAGGTGGAGGTGGCCAGAGTGAGAGCATGTGTGTTATCTGATCTTTCAGACAAAAAACAGTAATTAGTACTGTTTGCTTTAGATAAATCTCCTACTAGCAGTTTCAGAGAAGCTTCTGAGCTAATCTAGACTAATTGGCAGAGGTCTGAATACAAGGAGTTGAATACACTGAGTGAATACACAGAGCTCATATGCTAATTACAGACAGTCTGACCAGGAAGTGACAGAGCATCTTATGAAACTTTGAGGTGAGAAAACTGCGATGGTGCCAAACCATGGTAAACTCGGTGGTCCATTGACTTGAGATCTGTAGACAATCTGAAGACTGAAGAGGTTTCAATTTGTGGCAAGATGGTTACGCACACCAAGGAATAGGGGAGAAAATGGGTGCTCTAAGTGGAAAGGGGTTGGCTAGACCCAGTAACATGTACTATAGAGAATCCACGGCACACCACTAGGGTGCTATTTCACAAGAAAATGTAATAATTGATGTAGCAGAGTATAATTATAGAAAAATAGATGATTCAGATTACTGTATAAGAACTAATATAACAACAAATCTCATTGGTGTCGAATGTTTCATAGATGTCAATCACAACGTTTTGGCTGAACAGAGCCTTTATCAAGTGAAATCTTGGCAAGATGCAGTCACTTAGGGGGCCACAAGAGGAATGCAGAAAGACCTGCACATGAAGAAGGAGGATGTACAAAGACGTCTGGATGAGCCAAGAAGTGACCGGCACTTGAAGAGGCTTCAAGACAGCATCCTAGGTTGGATCATACCAGTATTTTCCAACTTGTACGCTCAAAGATATGATGAGCCAGAACTTTTTGGGAATCACTCATCTCATGGATGTTCTACTGAGAATGCCGAGAGTTGGATCTCCAAAGATCTAAGGATAGGTCATCAGAATCCTTTAAACTAGCAATAGACAAACTGATCTGTCTTTCACCATGATTGGACTGATCATCTATGGCACAGGGATCCAACAGAAGGTCTGTGGGTTGAATTCGGCCCACAAACTTATTTTATGTGGCCTGTGACATTACAGCAATGGCTCATGTAGTAATGTTTTATACAGTCTTACAGTAACATTCGGCTCGTCGAGGGTAACCATAATGCTGATGTGCCCCTCGGTTAAAATGCGCCTGACACCCTTGATCCTTGGAATGTTCTTTGAAAGCCCTCAAAATCTTAAAAAATGATTTTTGTTACATGGACTTGATTTAAAAAGGCAACTATTGTTTTCTCTTCTCAGAGAAATTTATGTACGATTGTCCGGAAAAGGGTTTATGATCCATGGAAGATCCAGGAACCCATATGACAGGCAGAATAAATGGGTCGCACTTACATCACCATATCATCTCTTGTTCTGCAACACGACCTCATTCACTTGAATTGGACTCAGTGTCGGGCTGGGGTGCCTTCTGCCCACAGGTAGAGTTGACTCTAGGGGCCCACCAGGTGAGCTGTTTCAGGCCCCACCGGTGGAGTTTATTATAGAGGTCCACCCTACAGTTCTATAATGGGTATACATGCCCCCTATACTCTGCTTCTTGCTTTTTGACTCTCTTTCTCTGCCTTTTTACCTTCTTCTGAGGATGTATATGCAGTTAAAAACTCCAGGTCTATCATGCTCAGGGGCCCCCGGGGCTGTTCCTTATTCTCCTGTGGACCAATCCGTGCCTGAGTGGACTCCTCTTAAAATTATTGTAAACTTTATTTTAGAACGAAAGCTTCCAAGTTCTGTGTAAGATCTTCTCATAGACGTTCCACATACTGTATAATATGTAAAGCATAATTTCCATTTCAGACTCAGTTGCTTTCATGTGATTGATCTCGTGGTCCGTCTGCTGCTCAACTCTTGTAATCTCCATAAATGAAGTCTAGGTCTGCTGCTTAACAAAGCCGTCCGTCATCTCCGAGAACCGTGGAGCCTCTCTTGTAATGTAATGTCAGACACTTGCGAGATAGGACTTTTATAAAGCAGGCTGATACTGAGTGTTGTCAGACGGGCCAAGGTCAAGAGGTACTAAAAACGTTTTTATAGGAGAAACAGAAGATGTTTTTGAGACTGTGGTGTAGAGGTGACATTAAACACGCGCTGTTATATCACTTAGTATTTATTATCTTGATGCCGATGATGTAAAAGTCACTAACTAAAAAAAATTAGCTCCTGCAATTTTCTACAAAAAAAAGTATGTTTTCTTCTAATGATTTGTGTACAAAATGTTTTATTCCATACAATAAGTATTTTCTCCTTAAAATTATCTAGAACTACCCCTTTATGTGCAAATCTGCATTCCTGTTCTTAGGATAGTTCCAAGAGAAATGGGACTGGAAAAAGGGGTTGCCATGTTTTTTGTTTGATACCTTATAGCCTTAGTATGTTCCCCCGGGGTCAGGCTCAAGTTCAAGTGTGAATGTTTAGGGCCACCTAAACCAAGGAAAATTATTCATAAAAGTCAAATGCACTGATGGAAACAATTAAAAAATTGGACAAAGTATTGGGTCAACAGTAAGGCTTCTCTGTTAGGAATACCCTGCTGCCTGCAGAGATGCTGGGGCTAAGAAGGATCCAGAAGGGTTAGGTGGTTAGGCTCTAGATCCTTGTTCCTTCGAGTGAGTTCCTCTAATATTATTAGTTGTCCTGTTGTGCCTTATCAGTCGTCCCTCTGTCTGAGTTATTACTCCTGTGGTCCTTTCTCTAAACTATGTGTGTGTGTGGGGAAGGGGGGGGGGAGGCTGAGGGCTGTGTAATGACAGCTACTGGCTTCTTCCTCTGTACACTGCCTGGCTGTTACTCTCGGGCCAAAACCAACTCCACAGCAGGACAGAATTGGCCCATGGGAGAGTTTCCACACCCCTGATGTACTATAAGTGCATTGTACACTCTAATGCACTCATTACACGCATAGACCATACCATCCCAAAAAAATTTAAATTTTAAAGGGAACCTGTCACACTGAACATGCTATCTGTCCTGCCCTGGACATATTATAGAGTAGGAGGAGCTGACCAGACTGACATATAGTTTTATGGGGAAAAATTCAAAAGAACTTGCAATTTATTAATTTATATTTTTGCTTATTTTTGATAGGAGTCCAGTAAGTGGTCTTATCAGTGATTGACAGCTTTCTCAGTCTGCATGCTGATACAAGGAAGGCTGTCAGTCACTAATAAGACCGCCCACTGGTCTCTAACTAAAAAAAAGCAGAAATTTAAATGAATTAATTACAAGTTCTAATGAATTTTTCCCCACAAAACTATATGTCAGTCTGCTTAGCTCCTATTGCTCTAAAACATGCTGTTGGCAGATCTGGTAGTGTGTTCAGTGTGACAGGTTCTCTATCTGGAAAATGGCAATGAGGTTGTCCTCTGCTGAATACCATTGATCCATTTGTAGATGAACCTTGTTGTTTTGTCATCACAGGCGCCATCAGGGCATTATTGGGACGCTGAGCACATTGTTAAAAAGGAATCCGCTGATATAGTGCAAGATAGGAACAGTAAGTGGCCAAAGGGCCTAAATGCTTCAGCTGTATTAGGCCCTAAAACTACAGATATCACAGTGGGTCAACTGAAGGATTTCCTTATAGACTAGTCAACTCTACACACCTTAATGCTATGCAAAACGTTTACCTATTCACAGGAGGCGCAGAGGAAGAAGTCCATACTAAACAGTGCTAGTCCCCTCTTTGAGAATACTTCCAATGCCCTGAAATGACCCCTTTTGGGCAGAGTTTGTGCATAGTGTACCCTTATTGCGGTCTGGTTGAAAATTCCCTGCTGTAACATAAAAAAGATGCCTCTATATATTAAAAGTGGCACCTGGTAGATGAAGGACCCTGTTACAGATTTTTTAAAGTACATCAGGTGTGTGAAAACACTCTCATGGGCCAATTCTGTCCTGCAGTATAATTATATTTGGCCCCTGAGCCTCAAGTTATACAACAGATAATAGTAACAACAAAAGCAAAAGAGGACTTGTGGACTTCAGTCTGTTGTAGTAAATCCTTGTGTTCCCTGTGAAATAACAATTCTGGAGCCTTTTCTCTTATAACTCTGTGTTGTGCTGTTCCTCTTTTACTCCTTGTACAAATTAATTAAGAATCTGTCAGTTGGGTGTTACCAATTGGGGAGGTTTCCCTGCAGAGTCCCACATTCTCAAATCAGTGCTGACAGTCAGTGTGTGCAGGGACACGCCCCTTTGAATGCCTGGGATGGTAACGCTGGCATTGACACTCAAAACAAAATGGTGAGATAGCCTCTTTAAGTGTGTTCTATCTGGTGCTGGAGCATGCAAAAGATTGGAGACCAGTGTGATACGTGAAAAGACACCACCATCCAGGCTCAGACTGGCCCACAGGAAAACAGAAGAAGCCTCCAGTGGGCCCCTGGGAATGGTGGTAGAAAGGCAGGCAAAATGCAAGAGGCAAAGTAAAAGAGTCATGCACAGTATGTGCCGTTATGTACAGTAGCTGTAGCTTGGGCCCAAAGAATCGTCTCCACTGGTATGCCCCAAGAGTCATCGCTATTGGTGGCCCTAAGAACTATCTCTATTGGTGGGCCCTAGAATCAAGTCCACTGATGGACCCTAAGAATCAACTCTCTTGGTGGGCCCTAAGAATCAACTCTCTTGGTGGGCCCTAAGAATCAACTCTCTTGGTGGGCCCTAAGAATCAACTTTCTTGGTGGACCCTAAGAATCAACTCTATTGGTGAGCCCTAAGGATCAGCTCTCTTGGTGGGCCCTAAGAATCAACTCTCTTGGCGGGCCGTAAGAAACATCTTTCTTGGTGGGCCCTAAGAGTCAACTCTTTTGGTGGGCCTGAGAATCAACTCTATTGGTGAGCCCTAAGGATCAGCTCTCTTGGTGGGCCCTAAGCGTCAACTCTCTTGGTGGGCTCTAAGAATCAACTCCACCTGCCACCATCAACTGGACATGGCGGGGAGTCTTAATATAACGAATATTGGACTTCTACCCAATATTCAACCCTGTAGATGCTTTTCTCTCAGTTATTGAATGTGGAGAACTGTATATAACATGGTTCTATCTACATCCAAAATGGAGGCAACGTTATAGGGGATATAGAGGCAACAGTTGCATCCAGGGCCTGGTGCCCGAAGAAGCCCAAAGGACTCCATTGCTACAGAGAAGACTCCAGTATTATAGGTAGCACATGGTAGCTATAAAAACTGGAATGCAACAATAGGGAAAAATGTTCATATGTTAGGAATTTAAATTTAGGCAACATCTTATGAAAGCCGTGAAGGTCAGATCTGTATTCTGAAATGTTTTGAAACATTGGAATATCTATAAAAGAAAAACAAAAATCACTGCATTTGGAATTTTAAAAATATTTGTTTCAGACTTGTCTCAAATTCAAATATGTATTTTCTTAATGTATCCTTGATCTTATGAATGAATGTGAAATGCACCTTAAAACCTTCACCGGCGCAGAATACTACAACCATGATCTCTGTAAATGAGTTTTTCTGAAGGAGGGTCTTCAGCGGTCTACCTTAGCTTTGTTTGGTCAAGTGATGTTAGGCTCCTTGCCTGCGTGAAACAAAACAAAGCTGCCATTAAGAAAACTGTTGTGAAAGAAAGCGAACACATAATAGCTAATGTACATATCACAAACATGTCTGCCGAGCCGCCAGAATTCTTCCAAGGTTTTCCCCCACTAATTGCACTGCTCTGTAAAAAGTGAAATGTGCTCTGTCCTTGGTTCAGAAGTGAATTTTTGAAGTTGAATGCTTATCCTAATCTGGAAGGAAGACAACACTTGATGAAGTGCAAGCAATATTATTTGATGTATTTACTTAAGTGCAGGCTTGGACTGGCCCACTGGGGAACAGGGCAAACCCCGGTGGGCCCCTGATCATGGTAGACCTTCAGTTGTTTATTAACTGCATATACATCCTTGTAACAGGCAGCAGAAAAGCATAGAAATAGAGGCAAAAAGCAAGAGGCAGTGTATAGGAGGCATGTACAGTCATTTGCAGTCGCTGTAGGGTGGGCTCCTAAAATAAACTTCACCGGCGGGCCCAGAAATAGCTCAACTGGTGGCCCCCTAGAATCAACTCCACCTGTGGGCTCTAGGCACCCCTGTCCGAAACTGCTTAAGTATCGTTACTATCTACTGCTTTAATGATAATACTAACTATTATTAGGCAGAAGTGAAAATTTAAGTTCTGGGATCCCAATACAATAAATATAACACTCACTATGTGTCACTTATAAAATCACTTATAAAATGGTGCCTTCACAATATTAAAGGGGATGTTTGTGCCATGTTAGGCAACAGGGCCAAGGTATGACCACTTCATTTTTTATTTCTTTAGTAAATTACTATAGTGCTAAGGTATTAATTGACCATCCGGAGTCCATATTGACAGTATCTCTTTAAGAATATTAGATGGTAATAGCTAGTCTGTAAGTCCTGTAAAATTCCTGACAACTGGTAATGTTTGGTGAGAAATGGTGCATATTACCACATAACCCTAGCTCTCTTACCAGTGTTTCTCGCATAATTTTGTTGTGAGAACGCTGTACCACGTAGCTACTACCCAACAATGTTTAGGGAGAAATGATGGGAATGCAGGTGTTCATGGCCTATTACCAGGAGTGTTCAACATCCGATGATGGATTTCCAGTGCCAGGTTAACCTCTGAAGAACTGGTTATTCGGATGAGGGGCGGCCTTATACTGGAAAAATACTGATCTGTTAGTTTGTGTAACACTTGGTTGCGCAGGCATTTGTTTCAAATGAGATATAAGCTGAGAAAGTTTACTGCGAGGGTGGAAGTATCTGGACCTGTGGGCTATGGAGGGACGCCTCACCGCCAAAGTGATGATTCCCAGGAATATCTCTGTCCTCGCTGTTCGCTTCTCACAGCTGATGTTATGAATAGATGAAGTGTCATTCCTGGTGAAGTGGTTTCAATATAGGGTGTATTCTAAGTATTGGTAATCCAAATTATGCGTGCTTTTCCTTTGTAATCTATATTATGTGAAAGTGTATGCAATATCACACTATCTTCTTTTAGTCTTCTGTAATCACTGAATTCTTCATATAATAAAGTTAATAAAACATTTAGGGTGACATTTCCCAACTCGCCAACGCCAGTTTTTTGGTTTATATTGCACTAAAACCGCTTTTGACGCCATATTTTGGATGTAAATGAACTGCCGTACACCAAAACTAGGCGCACTATATACCGGGACCGACACATTGTAATGTGCCTAAAAATTGTGCACTGTGCGCCCCCATAACGAAATGCGCCTATTGAGGCGCATAGCACATCATTACAAGTGTATATGTGTTAGGCGCATTACAAGTATGTGTTAGGCCCATTTCATATACTTGTAATGATAAGCTATGCGCCTCCGTGCACGATGTGCCTCGATAGGGGCATTACATACGCTTCTAATGATATGCTATGTGCCGTGATTTGCGCTAATTGCGGCACAAAACATTTCATTGGTAGAGTTTGTAATGCCCCTATCGAGGCGCATCGCGCACGGAGGCGAATAGCTTATCATTACAAGTATATGAAATGCGCCTAACACATACTTGTAATACTTTTTAAGCCCCATACTTGTTAAGCCCCCAGGGAGCGGAGGTTTCCCCCGCTCCCCGGCGCATGCAGAGGCTGCATTGGGACCAGGGCTGTGAAGTACAGGAGCCGCAAATCCCGGTGTCTGCAGCAACGTCAGAAGATGTTGCTGCAGACAAACGACCTGAAATGCCGACGCCAAAAGACGGCGGGCGGTCGTTAAGGGGTTAATAAGATTCACCATCAAAGTGCGATAGATGTGGATTCCCCCTCTGAAAAATGCACCTATCTCAGGAACGCACCCCCAAAACTCTCAGTTCAGAATGAAGGGCTGGTTGTATTTGCTCACGACTCTCCATTGTGTTCTATGGGAGTTCTGAGTACAGGTGATGGATGTGTTCAGCCCTACTCCAAGCTCCCATAGAACAAGCGCAACCGGCTCTCCGTTCTGTATGGAGACTTTCGGGGGCCTATTCCTGTGGTAGCTGCAGGTCCCAGAGGTACTTGCACTTTGATCGCACATCCTATTGATATGCCATTAAACTGCAAGGTGGGAACATCCCTTTAAATTGTATAAAATTAACAGTGTTGCTCTCTTTGGACATTGCTTTTTTAACAGGATTTGCTAGTGATAAAATGATCAGAGATTTGTCTCATAGCATACATTGGTTATGTCTCATATTTACACCCACATGTATGTGTCCTTGCCCATACCCCTTGGAAGAAGCATAGGAAAAGCAAGAAGCGTGCGTTGGGGATGCAGGTTCCCGTTGAATTGTCTCCTATCCCCCTCAGTTAAGTAATTTCTTGTATTATTATTTTTCTGTACTTGTCTTCTTACACACATGTTGTAATTAACGTGTTAGTTTTTGATTACTATAGAGGCTTTCATTGGGTCATGTTATTCATTAGGTGCTGATTTTTCTAGCATCAATTCTTGTCATTCATATTTATTCAAATAATACATTTTTTAATGGTTAATTAATAAACGTCACGAATTGTTTAATTATACTGTAGCGTTTGTCTATTTCTTTGGTATGGTCACAGCAGAAATCAGCAGCGATCAGCTGTAATCTGGAGAGAAAGCAGAAACCTTTGAGTTTCCCTGCAGCGCCACCACAGGAGAAATGAAGTATTGCACAGTGTCCACTTAAATCATGAGTTGTCTCTGGTGTTTCCCTGACCTCCAAGGAGAGGCCACTCTTTATAACCACTCTCCAATCTAGCTGTAAGATGAGTATCCCTCATGGGTAGTCACCATCTATTACCTTACTTTATCAATTCATTGTTTCAGAATTATATGAAATATTGTAGTGTTCCTTTATATTACATATTGGTCACAGAAGGATATTCATGTATACAGCTCTGGAAAAAATTAAGAGACCACTGCACAGTTTTCTAAAAATCAGCATCTCTACATGTGTGACGGCTATTCCATTCCAGTGTCAGTTGAAGTCCAACCAAAGTCCACCTCATTCTACTTAATGTGCTTCTGATGAGGTGATCACCTGAACCAAATCTTATTTAATGAAAGAAAGTATAAAAAACACTGCTGTGGTCTTCACAATCCTCTTACAATAGGACAAGCTGGATGGCAAAACAAATGCTAGGAATAGGCCAAAAGGAATTTCAATGAAAAAAAATCATGGTTATTCCACCAAATATTGATTTCTGAGTTCTTCCTGACTTAAACCATTAGTCTTATTGTTTCTAAAGAAATATGAACTTGTTTTCTTTGCATTATTTGAGGTCTGACAGCTCTGCTGCTGCTTTTTTTATTATTTTGAAGATTTCACATTTACTGCAAATAAATACAAAAATTTTGGCTTTGAATTTCAGAGACATGTTGTCAGTAGTTTATATAATAAAATAACAATGTACACTTTTCTCCAAAAATTTACAATTGAAGAGAAAAAATCAGAGAAACTGAAAATTTTGCAGGGGTCTTTTAATTTTTTCCAGAGCTGTACATTGGTACAGATTGCATAGGTTATGTCAGATTGTTCCTGTTGAAGCGCTGGTACTAGCGTGAAACGCATAGAGCCCTGTAATGCTTTTAAGAGCTTTTAATGCACAATAAATAGGATAACTATATTCGTGTTTTTCTCTTGTTTTTACACTCATGAGCTTATTTAAGCCCCTGCTGTGGAGCCAGCAGTGTGGCCTTGTTTTGTTTTACTCAGCTAGGTCACTTTACGTGTACCTTGAAAACTAAGAGGAGGCGAGGGTCAAAAAACCTATCTGTAAAATATAATCATCACCCTAGCAATCCAATTTACTCTATAAGTCCTCAAATTATAAAGCCCTCTTATGGTACTAAGGTCTCCAATGTCAATGCATCTATTAGTGGGAATATATAGGAAAAAATGATTTTTTTAAAAAGTCTGGGTCATGTGCCCTGTCGTTGCCTCTTTTCTCCCCTATCGATCACGTGGAGCTGAATGCGCCTTCCTATTGTCAGTGCATTGCTGTAACCCAGATGATGGCTTCATGTGTCCTACTTATAATCACACATCTAAGCCTAATTAATTTCTTTGCTCACATTAAGCAGCATATTGCAGCAATTGATTATTGGCTTTCTGTCCTTAGCAGTCAGATTGCTTCTCAATAATTTTGACAATACAGATTTTATGCTTGTCTTAATCAGGTCAACTTCAAGAAGAGAGCAGGATGAGCAGAAGCTGCGGAGGTTATAATTATTCTGTATTTTATACTTGTGCAATATATTATTAGCGTATATACTCGAGTATAAGTCGACCCGAATATAAGCCGAGGCACCTAATTTTACCACAAAAAATTGAGAAAACTTAATGACTCAAGTATAAGCCTAGGGTGGAAAATGCAGCGGCTACTGGTAAAGTTCAAAAATAAGAATTGATAACAATAACATACATAGGCAGGTATAGGCAGTTTAATGTCCCCATTAGGCAGGTATAGGCAGGTATATGTCTGCCATAAGCAGGTATATAGCAGGTATATGCCCCTCATAGGCAAGTATCGGCAGTTTAATGTCCCCCATAGGCAGGTATATGTCCCCATAAGCAGGTATAGGCAGGTATATGTTCCCTATAGGCAGGTATAGGCAGGTATATGCATTTTAATGTCCCCCATAGGCAGGTATATGTCCCCCATAAGCAGGTATAGGCAGTTTAATGTCCCCCATAGGCAGGTATAGGTAGTTTAATGTCCCCTATAGGCAGGTATAGGTAAGTATATGTCCCCTATAGGAAGGTATAGGCAGGTATATATCCCCCATAGACAGGTATAGGCAGGGTTTTTAAAAAAATAAAAAATACAACTACTCACCCTCTCTCCCCCGCTGCTCCGAGGAACACTGTCTTCTTCTCGGCACAGGCGGCGTGATGTGATCAGGCTGCGCAGGCAGCGTGATAACAGTCACACCGCCTGGGCCAGAGTCCTCTGCGGAGCAGGGAGCACTCGCTCTCTGCTCCACAATAATAGCTCCGGCTGTATGCGATCCCAGAGGAGGCGCATACAGCTGAAGAGATCGCCGCCGGACGCCAACAGCTGAGTATAAAGCGAGGAGGGCTTTTTCAGCACATTTTTTGTGCTGAAAAACTCGGCTTATACTCAAATATATATGGGACTTAATTTCTTCCTGACTTAATTTTGCAATTGAAGTAACAAAGTCTTTTGGGAAAAAACTAAATTTTTAGTTTTAGGGATCATATGGTACTCTGGTGCACTAGTCCAACCCTAGGTTCACATTGAAACCAAGCAGTGGGGAATAAATGTAGCCAGACATAGAACAAAATATTCATTTTGTACCAATTTATCACTGATCCATCAGCAAAATCAGTATATGTAGTTTATTTGGCAATGGTCTGATTTATTCAATGGAGTCATACTACTTAGCATGAAAAGAAAGAAGAGGTGAATATTCTGGTAGTCAATACTAGAATAGTCATTTTAATAGGTTATGAAGTTAAAGATCTGCTATTGCAAAGTTACTAAACAACTATTTAAATCTAAATTTATGGAGGGGATTTCCAAAAACTGGAGTTTCAACCCTTATAAGGATGTACAGGCAGTCCCCGATTTACAAACATCCGACTTACATATGACTCGTATTTTAGAACGAAAGCTATTGTTAGGCATGAGTCACGGCCATTTTCTTTAGCCTCCGCCACCTTGGCTCTCCAACACTCCTTTGGCAGCATTGCATGCTATACACTGCAGCCGCTTGCACATGGGCCACCAGACACTCTTCCTCCAGATGTGACCAGAAGAAGGTAAACCCGGGCCAAAACATTACTCATATTCGGACTTACAACATTGCCATCTGCAGTATCGCACTTGATTGTTGCACCATGGAGAATTATTATAACCTGTTTATCTACATGTTTTCTGTAAATACATGATATACATTTCATGAATTGAAGACGAGGTGTGCCGAAGATTTACTAAAGCCATAGGCGTAATTTTAAGGGGATGGAGGGGACTAGTGCACCCCACTTTTTTCTGAGTGGGGGACAGTCTCCCACTTTTTAGCTACTTCGATAAAAAATAATCCATACGAAAGAATGAGAATAGGGTAAGTGGGGGAGGGCAAAGCTCAGAGGAGGAAGAAGTTAACCCTTTGTGTCCTATATTTCTGTGCATCTTGGGGGGGACAGAGAAGGTAGCAGCTTCAAGTGTCAGTGCAGAGGTACAGCAGCGCTGATTGGTAGAGCAGTAGAGAGTCAGAGGGTGCTGCCTCACTGATCGGAACGCTGCTCACAGTCCAGCACATTCTGTATCTGGGGCTGTATATTTCTATCTTTTCCTCCCTTTGTATACCACTTCCCCTATGCTCAGCCTTCAGAGAAGAAGAAAAGCTCCTGCTGAATGAATCAGTGGCCCCCTGCCTCCCCTGTCTGTAGTGGGAGGAAGAGACTACCGACTGTACCAGACTACAGGAGACAGGTAAGGAGGGGACAAGTGTGTTAGGCGTTATGTGTGCATTAGAGTAGGGTATGTATATGTGAGATGTGTATATACTGTACAGCCATGTGTCTAGTGTAAAAAAAAAAAATGTGCGTGTATATTTATATATATTTATTTATAATGTGTGTGTGCTTACATGTGTCCAGTGTGCGTATAAGGATATGTTCACATGCGTCTTTGTGCTGCAAGACGCCCCAAAGCACGGACTGTAACTACAGTAATTCATAGTTCTTATTGGGAGATATGATTAATTTACATTTTCCCCAACATGAGCACCAGGAGAAAGAAGTGGCATGTCACTTTCTCCTTGCACTTAAGCGCCGGGGAAAATTAAAGTGAATGGGGCTGGTCCTGCAGCATTTTAGAAGTACGAACTGGCTAGCATGTATTTCTAAAACACCCAGCATATAGCAGAGTGCACAGTACACCCCGCTATACACCGGATGAACATACCTCAAGGGTACATTCACGCAGAAGACATGAATGCTAATTCTGAGGTGGATTCAGTGACAGATCTGCACCCAATCCGACAGGAAACTGATTTACAATATACCCTATATAAAATCAGTGTCGTCGTTTAGATGACACTGATTTTACGCAAGTATTTTTGGTGCATAATGTCAGCGCCTACAAAGTATTCTTCAAAGCGTTTTACGCACTAACAGCACTAAAGGATAAGAGATAAAAATCTGCCTTGGAAAGTCTGGGTCGTTTGCTCGTCAGAATTTTGTGTTTGCAAGCATCGAATTTCCAACAAGCAAACAACACTGTCTGTGCTTAAAAACTGTCATGTGAACTCACCCTAAGTGTGTAGTGTGTCTGTGTTCCATGTATGTATATATACACACAAACACAATTTCTGGGGTACCTTGTCTAGTGTAGATAGTCTCTGGCATAATATAATCTCTGTTGTACAGTGTGTAATGTCATCTCTGGGGTACAGTGTGTAACGTAATAATCTCTGGGGTACAGTGAGAAATGTAATTATCTCTGGGGTATGGTGTAATATAATCTCTAGTTACAGTGTGTAATGTAATCTCTGGGGTATGGTGTAATATGATCTCTGGATACAGTGTGTAATGTGATCTCTGGGGTTTGATGAGTAATGTAATGTAATCTCTGGGTACAGTGTGTAATGTAGTAATCTCTGGGGTATAGTGTGTAATGTAATTTCTGGGGTATGATGTGATGTAATCTCTGGAGTACAGTGAGTAATGTAATTTATTTCTAGGGTTCGGTGTGTAATCTAATCCCTGGGGTACGGTATGTAATCTAATTTCTGGGGTACAGTGGATCATGTAGTAATCTCTGTGGTACAGTGAGTAATGTAATATAATCTCTGGGGTACAGTATGTAATGTAATCTCTGGGGTACAGAATGTAATATAATCTCTGGGGTACGGTGGGTAATGTAGTAATCTCTGGGGTACAGTGAATAATGTAATCTCTGGGGTACAGTGAATAATGTAGTCTCTGGGGCACAGTGTAATGTAATCTCTGTTGTACAGTGTGTAATATAATCTCTGGGGTACAGTGAGTAATGTAATCTCTGGGGCACGGTGTAATGTAATCTCTGGGGTACAGTGAATAATGTAGTCTCTGGGGCACGATGTCATGTAATCTCTGTTGTACAGTGTGTAATATAATCTCTGGGGTACAGTGAGTAATGTAGTCTCTGGGGCAGGGTGTAATGTAATCTCTGGGGTACAGTGAGTAATGTAATTCATTTCTAGGGTTCAGTGTGTAATATAATACATTTTTGGGGTACAGTGAATTATATTATTTCTTGAGTACAATGTGCAATTCATTCATAAGCTGCAGATAGTAATGTAATTTCTGTGTATGCCATGTGTAATATAATATAATTCATTTTTGGCTCAGGTAAACCACTTTTAAAGTGCTCTACCTGTTCCAGCAGTAATGCGCCTGGATTTGCCATACTGAAGCTATGAATGCTGTGATGCAACACACCTCTAGCACAGCCCTCGATCTCAGGCGCATTACAAAGTGCCGCGGCTTGCTCATACATAAAGCGCATAGGGCTTCGCCTTTTTTTGGGCTAAAAGGACGCCAGGCTGCTGGCACAGCCCCGTACATACATGTCACCCTTTGTGTTCAAAACACACAGCATGGTTGTGTGACCCAGTAATGAATCTCTCTATGCATTCTTATGGGAGGTTCAAAGTCATTCACATAGGAAGGCATAGAAAGCCAGGCTTCCTGTCCACATCAGAAGCAGAGTCTTGTGTGCAGGTCATGTGACATGACAGACTGTTGCATCAGCCTGAAATCAGCTGCAGGTTAGCAAATTTACTGATACTACAGTGTATCTAGCAGCAATTCCTGATAAACTAAGGGGAAATAAAAACCCTGGAGAGGTCTCTTAAAGGGAATGTGTCATTTCAATGTTTCGTAGGATGCATGAATGAAATAATGCTGCTTTGCTCTGTCACTTCCTGGTCAAGCTGTCTGTAATTAGCATATGAGCTCAGTGTATTCAGACTTCTGCTAATTAGATAAATCTCATGCTGTTAGGACCAGGGAAGCTTCTGAGTTTATGCAAATAGCTCAGATCTGAAAGATCAGATAACAAACAAGCTCTCACTGTCCGACTTGCTGTGCTGCCACTGCCAGGACCTCTGTGATGACATCACTCTCTGCTATCAGATAGAACAAACAGCAGGAGGGGAGAAGTACACAGGTCAGTCACTTGGGGAACCAGAGACAGAACAGAAGGTGATAAAAACACTTGTAGCTCCTTAACAAAAAAAAATGAACAAAGCAATCTATTTGGAAAACATCTTCATTTAGTGGTCCCTACATGTTGAAAGCTAATCTTTGTAGCGAGACAACCCTTTTAAGAACAAACCTACACAGAACCCATCCTGCTTGTAACCTGAGGAATGACTGTATTATACAATTCGACAGCAGAAATTCTATTGTAGACATGATATTGAATTTTGTTTCTATAAACCCCAGATTTTAATGAAGATTTGGAAAAGGGTCATAAAGAGACAGAGGTTTTAGGGACCATTGATTAGACCTTTACCAGTCCTGGGACCCAATATGCACCATGCATAGGGAGGAGATGAGGAAAGATTTGGATATATTGTATAAAAATTCTCTATGCTGTATTAATCTATATCAAAGGTTCTCAGCCAGCAGGCCCATATGTAGCTCAGTCTTCATAGACTCCATATCAATGGGATTTTATGTGCTATAAATTACCAACAGTTTCCAAGGTTGACTGCATATATAAACCTTGCACGCGTTACAGGGATACGACGCTGCAATATGTTCTTCCCTTTCTTGGTTCAGCATCTATGGGAGCAGGACGACCAGACAACAGCTGTAACGTGACAAGTCACAGCGATTTTTTTTCTTTGTTCGGTTCCTCTTTTTTCAGTCATTTCATTACACTACCTGAATTCTTCTAATTAAAAAAACATCTGTCAGCTGCAGTAATCTGTGAAGACGCAGCTTTATAGTCGTCCTATAAAACATGGAAACAGGTGGGGCGAAGAATGTGTCGGTTACTGTATGATCTTCTTCTTTTTTTTTGGTATATCAATAGACAGCGGTGTTCAACACAACCGTGCATTCAATATACATAATGGAAATATCCCTGCCATATGTGCAACTCGGCTTTTGTTTCTCATAATAGGACAATGTTGTTGTGATGTGTATATTTGTTTGCTGATTACTGCCTCGATCCGAACACAGAAGATTTGTTGAATGAGCAACGGTGTTCTGGACAAGATTTCTGCTGGAGTCTCATTGTTCATCTGCTACAATGAAGAACGTTCTAATGCAATGTTATTTATTTAGGATTAATAGACGGAGTAATTTAGGAAATAAGTCTACATTTACATACAACCTTGGGAAGTGAAAGGTGTAAGATTGTATAATACAGTATATAATTAATGTAAGAACCAAGCAATTATATCTCAAGAGACATTGTACTGTACTGCATGGCATTGTCTTGCACATTGTACTTATGTATGAGATAGATAGATAGATAGATAGATAGATAGATAGATAGATAGATAGATAGATAGATAGATAGATATGGGATAGATAGATGATAAATATATACAATAGATAGATAGATAGATAGATAGATAGATACAAAGAGGGATAGATAGATAGATAGATAGATAGATAGATAGATAGATAGATAGATAGATAGATAGATAGATAGATAGATAGATAGATGATAAATATATACAATAGATAGATAGATAGATACAAAGAGGGATAGATAGATAGATAGATACAAAGAGGGATAGATAGATAGATAGATAGATAGATAGATAGATAGATAGATAGATAGATAGATAGATAGATAGATAGATAGATAGATACAAAGAGGGAGAGATAGATAGATAGATAGATAGATAGATAGATAGATGATAATTATATACAATAGATAGATGATAAATATATACAATAGATAGATAAATACATACAAAGAGGGATAGATAGATAGATAGATACATACAAAGAGGGATAGATAGATAGATGATAAATATATACAATAGATAGATAGATGATAAATATATAAGATAGATAGATAGATAGATATGAGGTAGATAGATATGAGATAGATAGATAGATAGATAGATAGATAGATAGATAGATAGATATCCAATGACTAGAGCACCTCAAAAAGTTCCCAAAAAAAACAGTCATTTCAGTTCTCTCACAGGACCTTTTTATGGAATAAACGGTTTTATCTTTTTTTTGGAACATTTTAGATTGCTGAGGTCATTGTAAATTTTCCTGGTTTTAGCCCAATAGCTGGGGGCTGTATTCGTTGGCACACACTTCCTTTTTGTATGATCACCCTTGGAATAATCATGGTGGATTTGTTTAGATAGATAGATGGATGGATGGATCGACGGACAGATAGATAGACAGACAATGTCAGAATTGCTTATAAAAGTTGATCAACAGTTATAGTACTCTAAAACTTACCATTATAAATATAAAAATGTAATTAGTATTACAGTAAATAAGCTGTCTTGCCATGACAATACTGCTAGTGACCTGACCAGGGCTGGGACAAGGTATTCTGGTAACCTAGGCAAATAAAGCATGTAGCGCCTGCTCTCCCCCTCCCCCCTCTACCTGTTACCAATGTAGAATTCAGCCCACTCCGTACCTCTTTGCACCCCCTTACTACCTGGGATGAAATAGAGCAGTAAGTGGTCACCTACTTTCGCCTACTGTCGTCCGACCTGGACCTGACCACGTTTTGCCTGCCACCTGCCCTAACCTGCCTGCCCACTGACCAAGTCTCAGCCAGCTGCTCCTGTACCATACTGCACCTTCGCTATCACCGTGAGCAGCCAAGTCAGGGGTAGTGTCCAGGGAGTCTCTCACTAAAAGCTCTGATTACCTGCTGTTTTCCCCAATGTGTACTGTGCGCCAGAAGAAAAGTGACATGTAAAAGTCTATGGGAGTCGGCACACACCGTTATAGAAGTACACGCCGGCCAGCACATGCTTCTAAAGTACCCGGTGTATAGCGGCGTGTACAGTACACATCACTATATGCCGCAAGACGCCAGGAAAAGCAGGTAATATAACACAGGATAGGCTTAGATACTCAACGCCAGCAGGTAGGATAACACAGGATAGGCTTAGATACCCAACGCCAGCAGGTAGGATAACACAGGATAGGCTTACATACTCAATGCCAGCAGGTAGGATAACACAGGATAGGCTTAGATACCCAAAGCCAGCAGGTAGGATAACACGGGATAGGCTTAAATACTCAATGCCAGCAGGTATGATAACAAAGGATAGGCTTAGATACTCAATGCCAGCAGGTAGGATAACACAGGATAGGCTTAGATACCCAACGCCAGCAGGTAGGATAACACAGGATAGGCTTAGATACCCAACGCCAGCAGGTAGGATAACACAGGATAGGCTTAGATATTCAACGCCAGCAGGTAAGATAACACAGGATAGGCTTAGATACCCAACGCCAGCAGGTAGGATAACACAGGATAGGCTTAGATACCCAACGCCAGCAGGTAGGATAACACAGGATAGGCTTAGATACCCAAAACCAGCAGTGGATAACACGGGATAGGCTTAAATACCCAACGCCAGCAGGTAGGATAACACAGGATAGGCTTAGATACCCAACGCCAGCAGGTAGGATACCACGGGATAGGCTTAGATACAACTCGCCAGCAGGGAGGATGACACAGGATAGGCTTAGATACCCAACGCCAGCAGGTAGGATAACACGGGATAGGCTTAGATACCCAACGCCAGCAGGTAGGATAACACAGGATAGGCTTAGATACCCAACGCCAGCATGTAGGATAACACAGGATAGGCTTAGATATTCAACGCCAGCAGGTAAGATAACACAGGATAGGCTTAGATACCCAACGCCAGCAGGTAAGATAACACAGGATAGGCTTAGATACTCAACGCCAGCAGGTAGGATAACACAGGAGAGGCTTAGATACACAGCGCCAGCAGGTAGGATAACACAGGATAGGCTTAGATACTCAACACCACCAGGTAGGATAACACAGGAGAGGCTTAGATACTCAACGCCAGCAGGTAGGATAACACAGGATTAGGCTTAGATACACAGCGCCAGCAGGTAGGATAAACACAGGATAGGCTTAGATACCCAACACAGCAGGTAGGATAACACAGGATAGGATTTCTAACAACCCACATCTCTCACCCCTCCAAACACCCCACGTGTCTCACCCCTCCCCCCAGCACCCGACATCTCTCACCCCTCCCCCCAGCACCCGACATCTCTCACCCCCTCTCCCCACCACCCGACATCTCTCACCCCCTCCCCCACCACCCGACATCTCTCACCCCCTCTCCCCACCACCCGACATCTCTCACCCCCTCCCCCACCACATCTCCCCCAGCCCGTCTCTCAGCCCCCCCCAGCACCCGACATCTCTCACCCCCTCTCCCCACCACCCGACATCTCTCACCCCCTCCCCCACCACATCTCCCCCAGCCCATCTCTCATCCCCCCCAGCACATGTCTCAGCCCCCCCAGCACATGTCTCAGCCCCCCCCAGCACATGTCTCAGCCCCCCCCAGCACATGTCTCAGCTCACCCCAGCACATGTATCAGCTCACCCCAGCACATGTCTCAGCCCACCCCAGCACATGTATCAGCCCACCCCAGCACATGTATCAGCTCTCCCCCCCTCCAGCACATGTATCAGCTCTCCCACCCCCCTCCAGCACATGTATCAGCTCTCCCCCCCTCCAGCACATGTATCAGCTCTCCCCCCCTCTAGCACATGTATCAGCTCTCCCCCCTCCAGCACATGTATCAGCTCTCCCCCCCTCCAGCACATGTATCAGCCTCCCCCCTCCAGCACATGTATCAGCTCTCCCCCCTCCAGCACATGTATCAGCTCTCCCCCCTCCAGCACATGTATCAGCTCTCCCCCCTCCAGCACATGTATCAGCTCTCCCCCTCCAGCACATGTATCAGCTCTCCCCCCCTCCAGCACATGTATCAGCTCTCCCCCCCCTCCAGCACATGTATCAGCTCTCCCCCCCCCTCCAGCACATGTATCAGCTCTCCCCCCCAGCACATGTTTCAGCTCTCCCCCATCCAGCACATGTATCAGCTCTCCCCCCCCCAGCACATGTATCAGCTCTCCCCCCCTCCAGCACATGTATCAGCTCTCCCCCCCAGCACATGTATCAGCTCTCCCCCCCTCCAGCACATGTATCAGCTCTCCCCCCCTCCAGCACATGTATCAGCTCTCCCTTCCTCCAGCACATGTATCAGCTCTCCCCCTCTAGCACATGTATCAGCTCTCCCCCCCTCCAGCACATGTATCAGCTCTCCCCTCCTCCAGCACATGTATCAGCTCTCCCCTCCTCCAGCACATGTATCAGCTCTCCCCTCCTCCAGCACATGTATCAGCTCTCCCCTCCTCCAGCACATGTATCAGCTCTCCCCCCCTCCAGCACATGTATCAGCTCTCCCCCCTCCAGCACATGTATCAGCTCTCCCACCCCCCCCCCAGCACATGTATCAGCTCTCCCTTCCTCCAGCACATGTATCAGCTCTCCCCTCCTCCAGCACATGTATCAGCTCTCCCTTCCTCCAGCACATGTATCAGCTCTCCCCCCTCCAGCACATGTATCAGCTCTCCCTTCCTCCAGCACATGTATCAGCTCTCCCTTCCTCCAGCACATGTATCAGCTCTCCCCCCCCTCCAGCACATGTATCAGCTCTCCCCCCTCCAGCACATGTATCAGCTCTCCCTTCCTCCAGCACATGTATCAGCTCTCCCCTCCTCCAGCACATGTATCAGCTCTCCCCTCCTCCAGCACATGTATCAGCTCTCCCCCCCTCCAGCACATGTATCAGCTCTCCCACCCCCCTCCAGCACATGTATCAGCTCTCCCTTCCTCCAGCACATGTATCAGTTCTCCCCCAGCACATGTATCAGCTCTCCCCCCCGCACATGTATCAGCCCCCCCCTCCAGCACATGTATCAGCTCTCCCCCCCTCCAGCACATGTATCAGCTCTCCCCCCCCTCCAGCACATGTATCAGCTCTCCCCCCTCCAGCACATGTATCAGCTCTCCCCCCCTCCAGCACATGTATCAGCTCTCCCCCCTCCAGCACATGTATCAGCTCTCCCTTCCTCCAGCACATGTATCAGCTCTCCCCTCCTCCAGCACATGTATCAGCTCACCCCCCTCCAGCACATGTATCAGCTCTCCCCCCCTCCAGCACATGTATCAGCTCTCCCCCCCTCCAGCACATGTATCAGCTCTCCCACCCCTCCTCCAGCACATGTATCAGCTTTCCCCCCCTCCAGCACATGTATCAGCTCTCCCTTCCTCCAGCTAATGTATCAGCTCTCCCCCCTCCAGCACATGTATCAGCTCTCCCCCCTCCAGCACATGTATCAGCTCTCCCTTCCTCCAGCACATGTATCAGCTCTCCCTTCCTCTAGCCCATGTATCAGCTCTCCCCTCCTCCAGCACATCTCTCTCCGACCCCCACTTACCTGTGTCCTCATGTGCAGGAACCGGACAAGTCTTCAGCTCTTCCTACCATCTTATGCAGGGGAGGAGAGTGGTCGGGATATCGCTGCTGCTCTCCCTCTCTCTGGCAGCTTCTGTCATCAGCTGCTCAGTGCTGGGCAGAGAGAGAGGGCGGAGCTGCGCTGCTCCGCTCCTTTCTCAGGAGCTGCTGCCACCAATGTACAGTATGGGCAGATGCCGGCGCCGCTGTCCCCCCCCCCTCCCACGCCGGGGGGGGCGGCTTCGGGTCAGATGAAAAAAATAAAAATAAAGTAAGAAAAAAAACAAACACATCAAACCTCCTGCCGTGCCGCCCCTGAAAGGTGCCGCCCGAGGCACCCGCCCCCTGAAAGGTGCCGCCCTAGGCACCCGCCCCCTGAAAGGTGCCGCCCTAGGCAAATACGGCCCTGATAGTCATATGTCACGGTGACCCAGAGGATCCACTACCGTCACCTTTGACAGGCAGGCAGATAGGTAGAGTCTCCTTTTACATACATTAGACCCTAAAAATTGGAGATTGAAAAAAGTCAGATAAGTGGCAGGTAAATAGGTAGACCCCATGAGGTAGCTTTACAGGCCCCTGAGTAGGCAGGTGAGTGTATAAGCCTCCCACAGTAAGTAGGTTTATACATACCCTCAGGCCCAACAAGTCAGAATACACAACATGTAATCAACAACGTGAAAACAAGAGAAGCTATGTAGGTAAAAATTTGTTAAAAGCCAATACCATAACAACGGGCAAAAAAGTCACATCATAAGAAAAAGTCCACCTTACCATCACATTTCAGCAATCTCCTCACATTGTATCTCTGTACAGTCTCGAGGTCCATCCTCTATTAGTACAAGGCATTGAAAGTTTTACTTTACCGAAGAGGGGAGGTGATCACCTGTGGAAACGCCGCAATCTAGAATCTCATTGGAATGTTTGTGTAAAACATTTGCTCTTTTTAATAGCAACAAATGTTCAGACTTGGTTTTATATTATTAAAGGGGTTTTGCCACGATCTCATTCTCCCTCCGCACCCGGGTTCTTAGCCTCTGTGCCAAAGGGGGGTTTGTGTGTGATTTTTTGAATTGCATATCATGTACCCAGCGGATACATCACCACCTTTCCTCCACTAGTCAAAAAAAAGGTTGTTTATTACAGAGTGTGAGTAGCTACAATGTAGCCAAGGAAAATTTTTTTGTCTCCAGCACAAGGCCCTTGGTTCAAACCCCCTGCGGGAAACCCAAAACCTGTGGATTTTTTTTTTTTCTTTTTTAAATGCACAACCTCATTGAGGTTTTTTTTTTTTTATTTTTTTGCACTGTTTTAATTGAAGGGGGACAAGGACGGGAGTAGAGTGACAGACCGGGGTTTGAACACTCAAGGCCACTGTATGAAACTGTTTACGTAAAAAAAACTCTTTTACCCATACAAAAAAGTGAGTTTTAGCCTAAAAAGGTTCATACTGTGGCCCTCAGCAGTCCCTGAGGGAATGTGATGTCTGAGATTCGGGCAAAATAGGAGCTATCATCATGGTCTATCCCCTGGGAGGAGCTGTGTTTTTTGGGGTCATAAGGAGCACTAAAACAAAACTTTTTTGAACTTTTTAAAAAATGATAATGGTGAAATGTTTTTTTTACTTTGAAAGCTTCCCACGCAATTTACTTTGTGGCAAAACCCTTTTTTTAAGTGTATCATTGTTAAACATTAAATTCCATAAAAAATTTTTTTGGTGTAAACTTTCCTGCGTATGATTTCTGTCATGTGTCTGTTAGTTTGAATTGAATGGACAGTGATTTTTTAATCATGTCTGTATGTTGATCTCTTAAATTAACCCCTTAAGGGGCCGGGTTTTTTTTGGGTACACATTCTTTTTTTCCCCCCTGCCTTCGAAAGCCATAACTTTTTTTTTTTCCCCCTACATAACACATGGGGGCTTTTTTTTTGCAAGACAAGATTTACTTTTTAAGGTTTATTCACTATACTAAAGAAAATACGGGGAAACCCCAAAAAAAAAATTTCCAAGGGGACAAATTGTGAAAAAAAAATTTTTTTGCCATGTTTGGGGGGGTTTTGCTTTTCGGCGTTTAAATTTTGGTAAATAAAATGTGTTATCTGTATTCTAAGGTTTTTGCTCCGCAATACCAAAAATGAGGGGTTTCCCTTTGTTTTTGTACCGTAAAAAAAATTCAAACTTTTCTATTTTTTAAATTTTCGCCACGGGGCCATTTTTGCGAAACCAATAACTTTTTTTGTCTAAACACCAACGGACGTCATGAGGGGGCCTTCCCCCCCCCCCCCCGCGGCTGAAGTTTACTTTTTTTGCTAGCTTTGGAAAACATGCACTTTTTTTATCATTTTTTATTCCATTTTTTGAGTGAGTAAAATACCAAAAAACCAATTTTTGGCGTTTTTAATTTTTTTTTTTCTTCGTGGTTCAGCTACGGGATAAATGTGTTTTATTTTTATGTCGGACTTTTTTGCGGGGGGATCCAAATATGTGTAAACTTTTTTTTTTTTTTAATTTTTTTTTGTAAAAAGGGAAAAGGGGGGGTATTTGAGCTTTTTATTTTTTTTTTTTTTGTATTTTAAATTTTTTTTTTTTTTATTTTTTTACTTTAACTTGAGGCCACCTGTGGTTTTTGGACCCCCGGGGGGGCCCCGATTGTTAATAAAACCCCAAAACATTGCATAGGCAATGCATTAGGGTTTTACAAAGTTTGGGGGTTTTCCCCCATTTCCCCGGGTCGGGGACGAAGTGGGGAAAACCCGGGCCGGGGGTAAGCGAGGGGACCCTTTCAAAAAGGCCCCCACCAAAAACCCCGGTCCTTTGGGAAATCGGCGCTGGCGCTGTCCCGCACCCACCGAGGGGTTTTAAAATTTCAACCCGGGGCCCAAATTTTGCTGGGGGTGTCTGAGGGGGTAAAAAGCCCAGCGGGCGGACCCAAACCCCCCCGGCGCTGTTACTGCCTGGTTTTTAAAACGGCGATTTCCCGGCTAACACCCGGGGGCCTGTGCAGGGGGTCGGAGCGTCACCTCAAAGCCCCTTAGCGGCCCGGGGACTTTTTTTGGGGGGGGGGGAAAACCCCCCGGCGTTAAGGGGAAAAAGGGGTAAAAGTGCCAAACTTATGAAGCTTCTTCTGTCGGTCTTCTGCGAAATTTTACCCAAGAAATAAAAAACCAAACCGTTTCATGAGGGCTAAATTGACAAAATTTTTTTTTATCGGGAGCCTCCAAACTGTCCACCCAACCTCAAAAAAAGGGGTAACCGGGCTGTTGTGCCCTTTTAAATTGAGTCCCACTAGGGGTGATTGACCACTGGGCCGCGTTTGGGGGCTACTAGACCAATTTGCATTGCCCAGGTGGGGCCATTTATATGGATACCCCTACAAAAAATTTGGGAATTTGGGGTTAAAAACAATTCCTGTTTGTGGCAAAAATTAGTAAAAATGGGGGGGGGGAAAAAAAAAAACTTTTAAAGATGAAGTGTTACCATGGGGCCCTTTTTGGGAAATGGCCTTTTTTGGACCCAAAACTTTTTTTTTCCAATAGAGAGGCCCTTCAAATTTTTTTTGAAAATTTTTTCACAAGAAAAACAATGGCTTTTGGGTTTTAATGTTTTTTAATTTTTTCCCATGGTTTTTTTAAAAATTTTCCCTCTTGTTTACAGCCATTGACATTTTTGAAAGGGGGTTAAAAACGTGAGAAATTGTTTTGGGATGCCCTGGTGAACGCAGAAACCCGGGCTTTGCAGAAGTTTTCCCAATCAAACGACACCCTAACAGAACCCCCCATCTAAAAACTAAAATTGGAAACGTTTTCCAAAATTTTTTGTGAAACATTTTTCAGTTTTTGGATTTGCCAAAATGGGGCCCAAAAGAAAACTTTCAGCAAGGGAAAAAAAAAACCCACAGTGGTTTTCCCTAGTTTCATTCAGCAAAACCCCCCCAGCGTACACAAGACGAAATGCCCACTGGGAGCGGCATCAGTCAAACACCCCTTTTTGGCGGAAAAAGTCCCAAATGGAAACCTTAAAAAATTTCCAGCGCGCACACCTCAGCAGGGGGACCCAATGGGGCACTGAATTTCCCGAATCGCAAAAAAAAAATTGGGAAAACTGGGACCCTCATTTTTATCCAGAACTTTAGGGTTCCCAGGGGATGGGGCAAACTTCATTGTGAATGGGTGAAGTTAAAAAAAACCCCACCCAAATTGGGTCCGACACTAAACCCACAGGGATAAAAACCCCCCTCCAAGACTTTTGGGGACAAAAAAAATTGAGGGTTATTTTTGGGGGTTTAAAGGGGGTACATAATGGGGGGCCCTTTTCTCATCAATGAAACCCCAAAGCCACGATTTTCTGAAATTGTTACAAAATGATGTTTGCGTTTTTTTTATGAAACGGGAAGATGGCACTTTCCCGGGGTTTTTTCCCCCCAAAGGGTTCCCACCACCTTTTTGGGGGTTTGCCCAAGGTCCGAGATTCCTACTTTAACATTTTTCCTGGAAAGTGGTTTGGGCCCTTGGGGGCCCAGTTGAAGGGGCCCCCCAAGGTCCCCCAAACTGACCCCCTTAAAATTTTTAATCTTTGGGGCCCCAACTGAAGACAATTGTCTATGCTTTTTTAAGGGAATACGAGATTGCAGCATCTGAAAAAATTTGGTTTACTGGAAGCCTTGCTAGCATTTTTTCTGCGGTGTTGTTTATCATTTGTGAAAGAGGGGGAGAAAAAGGGTTTTGAAAGGGAAAATTCCAACACAAGGGGCACATTTTGAACACATTTTAAAAGGGGGTCAAAAATTTGTAAATAATCTTTAAAAGAATAAAGTTATGTTAAAACCAAGCACCCCTTTGGGTTTTTTCTTGTGAAATTCCCCAAAATTTTTAAGTTTTTACATACCCTCATCCCTTTGGGGAAAAAAAAAAAGCGGGATCCAAAAGGGAAACCCTCAAATGGCCGTAGGAAGCATAAAAGGAAAACATTCAGAAAGGGAACCTTTTCAAAGGTTCCAGCCGCCATGAAAATAAATTTGGGGCCCCCCACGATCGGGTGGGCTGGCCCCGATCAATAAAAAACCGGTGAAACGATTTTCCGTGCTGTTAAAAAGGGGGTTTGTCCGCAATTAGCATCCAAAACCGAGTCTATAGCGGGTTTGGCTCCATGTTTCCTGCTACAAAAACCCCCCCTTACGGGACACGGGACATCCCATATACCCCCAAATGTCAGTAACTTTTTAAAGGGAACCCAAATCCTGCAATTTTTTAACCTTCGCCCTAGGCCTAAAATATTTGGGACACTTCCTGTTTTGTAAGAAAATTTTTTCAGCAGTCCCCCCAAAATTGTCAGTACAGACGAAATTACCAAGGGTTTATAGATAACACGGGAAACCCCCTTTTTCACAATAGGAATTTCACAGCTCCCCCTTCTGCTCCTCCCTCACACTAAACTTTTTTCCCGGGTTCACGGAGCCTAAAAACTCCCCCCTA
Organism: Phyllomedusa bahiana; assembly: GCA_025379985.1. NCBI lineage: Eukaryota > Metazoa > Chordata > Amphibia > Anura > Hylidae > Phyllomedusa > Phyllomedusa bahiana. The sequence continues at coordinate 78,613 of JAODAL010002359.1, read as the reverse complement.
AATCAAGGGTCGCCCTTTTCCCCATCTCCTATTTTAAATAAAGGGTTCGAAAGAAACTTTTTTTTAAGGTATATTCACACGGCGGTCCCAGTAAAACCCGAAATTTTAGGGAAAGGGTGTTTGGATTTTGCCTGAACAAAAGTCCTTTTTAAAACATAGCCCCCATAAAATTTCTACTAAAACATCCGGGCAAAAAGGCCATCCCCAAAATTTAAATATACAAAAACCAAAAATTTAAAAAAATTAGAAAATAAAGACGGCTAAAAGGAGAGAATATGGATCAGAAAACCTTTTTTTAAAAAATAAAAAAAAAATTGGGTAACAGTTTCCCTTTTTTAAATATTTTGTTTTTTGCTGGATTTTTGTGGGTTTTTTCTGTAGCGGGAAAGAGATTTTTTCCCAATCGGGAGTTTGGGCATATTTGGGCGACTTTTCCCCACAAACGCAAGCACCTTTTTTTTGGTTTTTATTTTGCGGCAAAAAAACTCTTGAAAGCAAATTCTCGATGTAAATGAACTGGGAATAAAAATCAAAACTAGGGGCAAATTTTACACCGGGCACGGGCACATTTTTAAAAATGACTAAAGGGGTTTTCCCCGCTACATGAATACTTTCAAATGTGTAAACACTAAGGGCGACATGTTTGAACGGGATTTGCCCGATTCCCGGGGAATTTTGCGGCTTTACCGGGAGAAAACCCCCCTTCGGGCCCCAGGGAAAGCGATGTTTGGCGCAGCCTTTGCCACTTTTTAATGCCCCTTTACATTAAGGGGCCTGCATGGGCCGGGGTGGGCCTTTTTGGGGCGGGACCGGGACATTCGAAAACTCCCGGGGATGCATGATTTTGGGTCGGCAAAATGCGGGGCATTGCAGCCTGCATTCCCCAAAAACCGGTTTATTCGGTCCCAAAAAAACCGGGAAGGCAATTTAAGTGAGAACGGAAAAATGCAAAACAAAGAAATCGCAAAAAAAATCCGGGCCCCACGCCGTGCGGCAGGGTAGATTCCCAAAAAAACCCCTTTTTATTAGGTGTAAAACATTTTCAGAAAAAAAGCCAAACCATCAAAAAAAAAATAAAAAAAAAAAAAAAAACATTTTCCCAAAAAACAGAACGGGGGCAACCTCAGGGAAATTTGGAAACTTTTAATTTCCGGGGAAAAAAAAGTAATTCAAATTCGTTTAAAAAATTTTCATTTGGGCCCAGAAACCGGCCCAACCCAAAAAAGGAGCGACAGGACCCATTAAAACCTATGGGGAAGTAATGGACCAATCAAAGCAAAAGGGGGGACAGTTCAAAATACCGTAAAAATGCCCGAAAAGGGGCTTTATTTTGGGTTTAATTAAACCGGGGGTTGGGAAAATTCCCCGGGCCCAAACAAATAGGAGGAAAGGGACCCATTTTTAACCCATTTGGGGAAAATTTTTGACCCAAACAAATTCAAAAACGGGGCAGTTTTAAAATACATAAAAAATGCAGAAAAAAAGCTGATTTGGGTTTAGCTAGCGGGGGTTGGCTATCTCAAAAAGTAGAAAAAAACCGACGGGACCCAAAATTAAAAAACCTTTTTTTAAAATATTTGAAATTTAATTTTAAAAAAGGCGGGGCCCCGTTAAATACAGTAAAAATTCAAAAAAGGGATGGGTTTAAAAAGGCCCGGGAAAAACCCAAAAGGGGAACCCAAAATTCGCCCCTATTTAAAACCCATGGAGGTTGGGGGCCCCTCCTTAAAGGGAAACTCGGCCCCCTTAAAACGCCCGTCCCGGAAATATTTTTAAAAAAATCCCTTTTAAAATTTGTATAAAAATTTTTTAAAAAAAAGACTTAAAATTCAAAAAAAAAATCCCAAATTTTCCCGGTTTTCCACCCCGGGCCCCAACAACTGAAATTTGGATATAGAAAAGGGAAATAAAAAAATCAAAATTTTTAAACATTTTCCAAGGAAAAATTTTCAAAAACCCAAAAATCAAAAAATAAAAAGGGGCAAAAAAAAAACCCCAAAAAACCCCATGAGGGAAGGGATTAACCCAAAAGAAAAAGGGGACAGGGCCCAAAAAAGCTATGTTGGGTATGGAAATCTTTTTAATCCGGGCATTTAAAATCAGTTTAAAAGGCCCCAAAAAGCTGTGGTTATACCAACCAAATTTAATCCCACCAACCCCCAAAATTGGGGTCCCAAATTTTGAGGGGAGAAGAAAGGGGGCGAGAAGGGCCCGCCCTTAAAAAAATTATTATACGTCCAAAAGGGGAAAAAATTCAGGGACCTTTTATTTTAGGGGAAAAGGGGTCCCCTCCAGCCCCGCCCAACAGCGGTGAAAAAGGGGTTCCTAATTTGGGGTTTAAGGGAAAAAAAAATTTTAAGGCGAGGCCCTGTTTTGGTGATTGGGGTAAATTTAAAAAAAAGGCTGGTTTTTGGGCCAAAAAAGGATGCGACAAGGTCTTAAAAGGGTTTTAAAAAATTAAATAAAAACCAACTGTTTTAAAAATCCTAAAACAAAAAGTAAAAATCCCAATTACCCGGAGTTATATTAAAAGAACAATTTTACGGAAAAAAAAAAAATAAATTTCAATTTTTTCCCTTTTGTTAAACTTTATTTCGGTTAAACCAAGGGAAAATAATATGGGTAACCCCAAAAAAAAACGGGGAAAAAAAAATCAATTTAAAAAACGAAAAATATTTTAATTTTTCTTTCCCCCAATTAATTTTCCCCTTTTTATAAAAAATCGGGAAAAAAATTCCCCCCGGGTGTATTATATTTTATTAAAAAGTTTATTGTAAAAATTTTTTAAAAAAGTTTCATAAAAAAAATAAACTCCTCCTCCCCCTTTTTCCCAAAAAAGCGCCTCTTTTAACTTAGCCCCAAACACAAACAGAGCTCCCTTCTTTTTTCCCCCTAGAACTCTATGAGAATGTATCACCCTTTGGCTAAGCGGGCGAGCCCCCTTCCCCCCAACCAATCACGTACTAGAATATTTCCTGACAGTAATAACTTTTAGGGGCGCCCCCCTTTTTACGCCCTTCTTTTTCCCCCTCAAAAAAAACGCACTACAAATTATTGGTGGGTTCATATCTGCCCCCTGGGCCAAAATAGCTCTTTTTGCGTTTTTTTGTATTTTGAAAATGCCCCCTTTTTATTTTTATTGGTCCATACTTCTAAGCTGATTGGTTTCCCTTTTCCATTCTGATTGGTTTGGTTTTTTGCGCCAAAGAGAAAAGCTTACAGAATTGAATTCTTTTATTTCCCCAATTTTCAATCAAAATTTCCCGGGTAGCGGTTCTGATTTTTGGAAAATTATTTTATTTATGTTTTTTTTAGTATTTTTTTCTCTTTTCAGATAATTTTTTAAACCAAAAAAGGGTTTTTTTATTCATACTCCTGCCGCACGGAATCTTTAATGTTTTCCTGTTTTCCAGCCTGTCCGAACGGAAATACTGTTTTCCAGTCCCCCTTTTGCCCTAATCCCGACTGCGCCCCAACATTCGAGGGGACGGGGGACTTTACACCGCATTATGAGCCACCCCGGGCGTGACAACATGGTGCAAAATTTTGCAAAAAAAAAAAGGGGGAAAAAGGGCTTTACGCGGAGAGATTTTAATGTCGCCCTAATGAAAATTTTTTCCCAAGTATAGCTTTTGTTCACTTTTTTGTTAAGGAGTACAAGTGATTTTATCACCTTCCTGGCTTATTTGGTTCCCCCGTGACCGACCCGTGTTTCCTTCTCCCTGCTGTTGTTCATTATAGTAGGGAGTGATGCATCAAAAAGGGGCGGGGCCCCAAGTAAAACTTGTGTGTTATTGATCTTTTTAGACAAAAAAAGGGAAATTTTAAACTAAACTAATTAAAGAATCTAATACACGCGTTGAATCAGGGTGAATACACAGAGCTCAATTCTAATTTAAAAAAAGCTTTAAAAAGGAAGGACAGAGCAAAGCAGCATTATTTCTTCATGCTCCCATGAACTTTTTGGGAGACAACCCCCTTTAAAAAAGGGGCATTAATAAAGCAATGAACGTGTGCGCCCCATAAAGCAATGCGCCTATCGGGGCCCTTCAATCTAAAGTTACGTTAGCGCCCCTTTTTACCAAGCCCTCGATAGGTATTTTTAACCAGCACTAATATGTATGACTTTATTTGGCATTGGCCCTTTTTTGACCAATAAATTTACTATCAAGGTGTACCCCGGGGACCCGATTTTTTTTTTAAATATCGTTCTTTTTTTAGTTCACTTTACACGATTAAAGGGGAGTATCGCTTATCATTCGGCTTTTTTTTGAGTTTATTCTCCAGTTCCTGAAATCCAGGGGGGGTTTTTTCCCCTCCCCCTGGGGGTTTTTAACTGAAAGGGGGGGATTCACCCCCCTTCACGTTTTATGCTCGCTCAGTCAGTGTGCTCTCCCCCCCCCTCTTTTCCCCCTGTCACGTGCCTTCCTCTCCCCTTTCTTTATTTGTAAGACTTATGTTTTAAAACCCCAGGCCTGATTTAGTTTAGACATCCCCTTGAATCAGACATGATCCTTTTCCCCCACGGGAGGTTTTTTACGTTTTATCCGTTTCTATGAACTCATCCCAAACACGATCCATCTCCCCTTCTTAGCAGACAAGGGCAAATTTTGCTGTTTTTGATTGTAAAGCACTGCATTTTACTGTGGAGCGCTGGCGTGCAGAGTGAAATTTTTGCGGCCCTATTCTAGTGAGAGAGGAGGAAGCCGTCCCCTGAATAGACCGGGGGGCAAATGTAAATTTTTAAAAGAACAGAAAGAATTCGCATTGCGCGGCTAATTGTGCATCGTGTAAGGATCCCCTTTCCTCCCACAAATACATCCCTCTTCACTACCCTCATAGATCCTTCCCAACTACTACAAACTTTATTACCCCCCTTTTTCCACCCTCATTAACTTAATATTAAAAATCGCGACCCATCCCCCTAACCCCCATGCTAACAACCACAAAATAACCACCCCTACACTCCCTTCCTCACCCCCACCGACCCCTTATACATACCACCCGAACCGCTAACTCATCCAACCCCATCCTACCTCTCCCCCACCCAATTACCACACTCAAAACCCCCCCTATTCACAATACTAAATACATCCTTACCACAATATGTAATTCCATCTCCACCAATCCACGATAATTGTTACCATCCTCGATATACCACCCTCACCCATACTTCGCCCCCCTTCTTCATTAAAAAAACTCATCCCAGACAATACTTCTCTACAATCGCATCCCGACATCTTATGTTATCCTTACTCCTTTCCTCACATCCCACACGACAAATTCGCCTTTATTTTCCCTTCTACCCCACAATCCACATCCTAACCCCCCCCCCACACAATGCAATACTGAATCTACAACCTATTCATCCCATCCAATACCCTTCATCTTCCTCTACCCAGCCCATATCATCACACATATATTCATCCTCACAATCTTCAACCCCTAATTACAAAAACCCCCACCCACCCAGCTTACTTCAAATCAGATCTTCATGATAAAGACCTATTAACTCTTCATTCCTTCCTTATTATTTAAATACTACCCTATCCTATTTTACACCCTAACACCGCCACCCCCATTTCTTTATTTCCTTTATTCATCTAGTCACATCATAATTCAAAATACACAGACATTACCTCTCCACCCCACTCCATCCCCATACCTAAAGATCACTCCTCCCATATAGACCCCCTCCCCATTACCCTTTGAACCCCCAACCCCTATTTTCAAATCTATAATAAGTCTCCTGCAAATATGTCAAGAGCCCCCCCTCCCCCTATCTATACACATCCATCCCCAATCTACAGCCCATCAAATACTATTCAAATATACACCGAATTATTATACACCCCCTCACCCCCCCGGCCTATATCTACACTACCACTCTATCATATCCAGTCCCATCTATATATCATTCCTTGTTCCCGCCTCTCTAATTCCGCTCCCCCTTCCAACTGTCCTTATCTCCATCACACGACTATACACACCACGCCCATTTAACACCCCATAAAACTCTCCACATCCCCGATCCCCTTTAACCCCACCTCACATCCTACCCCCATACAACTCACGTTACATTACTCCTTTCACTCACCCACATCCCAATACCTCCCCCACCCTACCTCCCTTCTACCCATTCTACCCCCAACCCCACCCTCTCCCACTTCTCCCCCCCCAATCCCACCAAACACTCCAACTCTAATAAATGTCCTCTTCCACCATCTCTCACATTCTAACTCCATCTGTCCCTTCACTCATCTCTCCACAACATGTATACCCCAATCCACTTATACTTTATCTCCTCTCCGCCACCCCCTCCAACAACCCCCTCACACACCTCCCACCACCCCCCCCCCCTCCTCCTCCCCACTTACAATAACATACTTCCCAAATCCCTTAAAAATTTATTACAATAATCCCCCACAACCCTAGAATTATGGTACCCCCTCATTTATACATCCCCCGTCGCTTTCTTCCCCAGATCATATCCCCCTCACCCTTAATCCATATCTCCTCAAAAACTCCAAATCTTCCATCACCCTCACCCTTCAATTCCTCATTCTCCTTCCTAATACCACTATCCAAAAAACCCCTTTAGAATTCACATCCCAACAATATTCCCACATTACGCCACCCCCTATCCAGCAGATGTACTCCCCTCTCCTCACATTCCACATAACTCCCCACTCCCCCTCCCCCCCCCCCTCTCCATCACCCCTCCCAATTACGCCACTCCTATTTATCTAATTCTATTACGCTCTAATTACACTCAAGATTCTCTTTATCACCCATTGGCGATCACCCTTACCCTTTCTCCACTCTCATAACCCCCCCCGCCACCACACCACACTTAACTCCTTTTGCTCATATCTATTTACCCCAACCCCCCCCCTTCACCAATATTCGCACCCTATCCCCATTCCCCCCCTCTTCTATCATTACTACAATACAATTCTCCCATTTCCCACCCACAACCATACCCTTACCACCCTTTATGCTAATATTCATCAACCTCCCCCTCTATACTGCCCCCTTCTGTCCATTCATTTTATCCCCCCTCACAATATGCCATATCTCTCCACTTTATCTATATCGTAAAACCTTTCTCACACCATATTCCTCCAACATCAACCTTATACTGCCCATTATCCCACACCCCTCAATCATTCCCAATATCATCCCCCAAAATCCTACCCCCTCATACACAGAAACCACCATCTCCAACTTATCAATTCCATCCAATATTATTTCTCCTTCCTCCTCATCATACAACCTAACTCACCAACCACCCATTCACCCCCCCCCACCCCCCCCACCTCATAAACAATCCTTGACATGTTCCCCCTATCAAATTACCTCATGTTTCTCATCCTAGAAATCCTACTCCTTTAACCACTAGACCTCCCACCCCTATACCCACCCTGATATCCCATACCAATAATTCGTTAAATCCCCCCCGCCCCTCCATTCACCCCCCAGACCCCACATCACCCTCTGTCAATATTCTCCTTCCCCATCCCACTCCACTATCCATCCTCATCCCCAGCATCTTCCATCACCCCCCCTTCCATCCTTTTCTTTACCCACTTTATTTTCAATCTCCCCTTCTCTATTTCTTATTATACCTCTCATCCCACCAATCCACTCCACCCAATGTCCATAAAATCGCTCATTGTACCCCCATCTCACTCACAAATTACTCACTATCTTCGCACAATCCAAAAACCCCCCTTCTTCCTCCAACACTAATCAATCACACTAATCATTCTCCTGTCAACCTTCACCCATCGCCCCCACCTCCACTTACTACCCATCCCCTCAGTTCTTCTTTCTTCCCACTCAGTACTTTCACTTATATAAAACACTTACCACCCCACCCCCCACTCCATTCCACTTCATAAACCCCACCCTCAACACTCGTAACCAACTCCAACTTCCTATTATACACACTTTGTTACTTTCAATATCTCCTTCCTTCTAAACCTCAACCTTTTGATTCCAGCACTCACCTTTACCCTAATTTATAGGAATCCAATATATTTTTCCCTTTTGTTCCCTTTTCGTTACATACAACTCCACCTTCCCAACCATCTTACCCAATACTCAATCACTCTTAATTTCAACCAAATTTGTTCTTCTTGTCTTAATATTATTATCACTACAATCACCTATCCCATCTCACATCGGTGCTTAATTTACCAACCCCTTTCCCACACACCCCAACCCCCCATCTTAATAATTCATCACCAAAGACCCCAACCTCCCACTCTCCATACACCACCCACTCCATTACTCTCTTCCCAACACCACCCACATCCACTCTCCACCCTTAAATTTATTCCACCCCACATTCACTCAGAATTCAACCCCCCCCCCCTCCCCCCCTCTCCACCAGCTCCCACCCCTCACCACATAAAACAACCCCTTCCCACCCCCCCACTCTTCTACAATCTCGCCTACCATTCTCCCAATAATCGCAATATAGAACCCCCATTCTTCCCACTATAACTCTAGTAATCAAACCACCCTAACCCACCATTACCCCTTATGTGCCCCTCCTCCCACTTCTATTCCTCCCCTGAATTTCATATTATAAATTCTTCCCCATACACTTTACGTAAATTTACTCCTCCCTCTTCCCGTTGTATTCCTCTCACCATTTATCCAATTTACCCCACAGAAACAAGAAGAACCCCACCCCCCCACAACACCCAAACCCTCCCCATACACATTCCTTTTGCACCCCTCAGCACCCCACTAGCCACCCCCCTCTACCTCAACCTTTACACTCACCCCCATCTTATCCCCTCATTCACAATTGACCCCCTCACTACAAATTCCATATACACCACTTACACTCAATTCTCCGCAAATTTACACCCCCCCCCTCTATCCTTAAAGATTAGACCCTACTATACCTCCACCTAATCTACCTCCACTACTTCACCCACTCTTATAAACCATACCCTTCCCCGCTCCACCCTATACCACACAATCTTACTCTTCCCCCCCCAACCTCCATCCCTGTATTCTTCTACAAACCTCCACCCACCTCTCCAGAGACGTCAGCTCTCCCCCCGAACATCTATTCACTAATTTCCAAAGACCCTCAATACCAAACCTTCAATGTCTATCCAATTAATCATAATATATTCCCCCACACCCCCCAATCCCCTCTTAACCCCTCCCTCAACGTAATCCTTAACCCACCCGAACCCACAAACAACCGCCCCCCTCTTCAAATTACGCACCAATCCCCCCAAAAAAAAAAACTCCCATTCACTCTAGCAACCGACGCCCACAACAAAGAAAACTAAAACCCCCCCCTATATCAAAATCATTAAAATCCCCATATCTTTCTCATACCCACCTTCTCACTCATTAAACAATCCCCCCCCCCCTACAATCAAAAACACCCATACAAACACATCTCTAAAAATCTCAATAATATCTCATTAAAATCTTAACCAATAATATATCTCACCTCCCACACTGTACCTCAAATTCCCACTCCTCCATATTCAGAAAGAATTCTCTTATTCAAAACCACTCCCTACAATAGACCTACTATGTTATCTCCTACAACAAAAAACAAATAAATTACTAATAATCAGTAGACATCGTCACCTACCCACAACAGTAAACATTCACACACCTTACCATGCATAGTCAAAACCTATTCAACAAGCCCACCCTCAAAACTACCCCTATGATACTCCTACCCAACATACAACAAAATACTTTACAATCATCTAATCTCCTATCTCGCCGCACCATCACACTACCCTACGTCTAACCACCAACAAAAGAAATAAAAAACCACACCCCTCCACCAACTAAAACCCCCCCCAATCCCAATACTTCCCTCCTATTCAACCCCCTCCCACCACTCTACCCATAAACCTGTCCAAAAAATTTTCTATCCCCAAAATAATATCCTATTCTCACCAACCTATACATACCCGAACAACACCCCCACCCCATGATACAAGACACAACTCCCAAATACAACCCAACGTATACTCCACACCCTAGTTGTGCACATTTACACATCAGAAATCAGAAAACATTTTTTACCAATAATCCAATTTACCACATCCTTCCAAACCAGCCTTACCTCGCCAACAGACCACCACCCCACCCATAATAAACAACCATTCCCCCAATTTAACAACCCCTCACACATACCACAACTCACTCTTTAACACCTTTTATATAAAAAAAAATCAAAATTTTTTCACAATTATTCTCATATTAATACTTCTCAAACTCTAACTCTTATACAACAACACGCACCAATAATAACAAACCCCCCTACCCAATAGACGAACCCCCCCCCCCTCGCCAATCTCTCTCTATTACACCCCTTTATATTATCTATACCTAACCCCTTACACTTAACTTCCACATTAACACTATGTCCCACAATAACACACCACAGCACATCAAATGATAAATCCTCCAACAACTAACCTCACCCAAATCAATTCTCCCCACCACCCCAGAACCACCCACCCCCCTCTACTCCACACCCCTCCTTTGATTTCATAACCAACAATAAACACACCTATACTAAATGCACTTTCAAAAGCCCCACCTACCATTCATACCCCTCCCGCTCCTACTTATTACTGCCTCACCACAACACATACATTTAACCTTTCACTTTTACTCCCTTGTCACCAATAATTTAAACATAGCAGCCCCTTCAAAACCTAAAGTCGCTCATACTTAAAAACTTTCCCCTCTCATTACTTACTTTTTACTCACCCTTCTCCTTCTCTCCCCGCATACCATCTCTCATAACCCACCCATCCCCTCATCTACCCATATCCCACGCTCCATCACATCCTCACCTCTTGTTTTCACATTTATTCAGCTTCCTCCTCGTAATACCAACCCCCACGCTCTACAAACACGATGTCCTCCACCACCCCCTATTACTCCCACACTTCGCAGTTTTTCTAAACTACTCTAGACCCCCCAGATCTAACCTTTCATATAATCTTTCAATTAATTATTACCACAACCAACCATAATCCATCATCCCACTCACACCCGCTTTAAAATAATAGTCATTAGCCACGCTTTCCCACCAAAAAAAAAATAAGAAAAAACCTATAACACTACGTCTTCCTCTTCCTCCATCATTTCCACACCCCCCATCCCTCCCACCCCCCATACACCCATTGTCCTATTATTCATGTACCCATACTATTACCACTCTTATCCATCACTACCTCATTTCAACCCCTCCCCCCCACATACTCCTAATTCATCATTCCCACTAATAAAAATAACCCCTAATTATTTAATCCTCTCATTAGACAAGCCACTCCTCACATAAACCATTTTCCCTCCCCAGACTTACCTCTCCCCATGAAACACAGACATACCCCCTCAACCACCCACCTAATAAAGATCCCATTAATCAAAACATATGTAGAACCTATAATATCCAATCCCTTTTAAACTTTATTCTCCCCCCACTCATCTCCAATCCGCCACCTCCCCCCCCCGCCCACTGTCTTAAGACCCTCAGAAAAATTGTGTTTCATCTACCTCCCCCACATTGTTCACCCCACGAATCAACCACTTGTCTACCATACCCATAACCCCACATCCTCCTTCAGAATTCTTTCTCTCACCTACATCTCCTCTCAATCAAATTCAATCTGCATCCCAACCCCGTTAAAAACTCCTTCTTTCCATCACAACACCCCCCACCTCTCATATAAATACTTTTATCAACTTCTAAATTCTAAATAAATTTTGATTATCTTTTCCTCCAACCTCCACACACCACTGATACACTCGCCACACATATCACCACCATCCTTTCTTTTATACTAATACATAATGCACCCATGCGCCCATCCCTATCTCCCACATTACCACATACACCACACCACAACCTCCACAACTCCTCAACCTCACCCAACACTACCACCTCCATACACCCTATACACCCCTCCCACCTACACCCCACCATCCCCCATACCTTTAACTACAACTAACGCCCTCACACAATCCCAATATTCCAACAATATAAATATTTACCTCCCCCACTTAACTTTTTAGACACTACATTAGTATTACCTCTTCCCGACCTTTCTACTACAAATACCATATCCCCCACCCTCATTACTTTAAAATCAACATACTAATCCACAAGAAAAAACCTCATTCCCAGAAAACCCATATTATTAGACACATCTTTAAATTTCTAGCCATACATATTTCCCTTCCTTATACTACCCCCATTACCCAACATATCACTCGCCACCCCTAGAATATTAATCTCACTCCACCACAACAAACTCTTCCACCCACCAAAAGACCCCAATATTTGTTTGACTCATCCATTGAAATTTATACCACATCTCATCATACCTTACCTCACACTTTACAATACCCCCCATAACCCCCACCCCATTATTATACCCTTCTCAAAAACTCCTTTCCAAAAACACATTTTTCACCATCCTTAATCTCTTTCACATCCCATTAACCTTCTCTTTCACTACAATACCCTCCTAACCTCTAACCACCCCATATTAACCCCCACATCTTCTAACTGTCCCAAAACCAAATACCACCTTACCAGTTCTTTAAGCCTTATACTATGTCATAGATTAACCCCTCCTCCTTCACTGACCCATTAACCATATCCAAAAAAACCCCCCCCCCAGCTCAACTAAAACACCCACTATATAAATAACCTCATAAACGTCCAATACTACCGCAAATCCAATAATATTAATAACTAAAACCCTAAACCTTCATATATTTCTTGAAACTCACCATCACTTAGTAATTACCCCAATACCACACTCATAACCATTACAACCCCATCCCTTACCGATTACAAAACAGCTTCACAAACCTTCAAATAACAATCAGACCAATCATCACTATACAACTCTCCGCTCACATCCTCAAGTACCCTCCCTGATTTCATTCACCTCTCTGACCCACACAATAGACAAGACTCATCACCTTAATACATAAATACCATTAATCACCATACACAATAATAATCATACCCCCCTTAAGCCCATTATTCTGTTTACTCTCAATCCCTCTTATCAAACCAATTCATGCACTCCTCACAACCACAACACTCTCTTATCAATTAAAACAACATACTAAAACACAAAAACAACACCCAGTTATCTCACTCCCCTGTCTAGACCCTCTCCACACCATAATCCACATATTCCACTTGTACCTCATACCCCTACTTAAATAATAAACCACCCCATTATATCCCTTACTCTAATAATTACTTAGATATAAAGATCCTAAATCCCCTCACCCCACCCCACAAATAGACATAACCCTCATTTCTCCCTCTCATCTTTTTTAATACATATTTTATTTCTTACCTCCTATTTTCAAACCCCCTTACCACATCTAGAAATATAAATTTAATACTATTATATTCCCCTTTCCTCTTGTCAATCTATCTTCATACCTATCCCCATTAGACACATCCCCCCCAACCCTTATTTTCTCCACACCTCTCTCTTCACCATTTCCTCACCTCATGTCAATCACTCGCCCCTACTCAACTAACTCATATCATACTCCGTCATCAAAAAATTTAATCGCACAACACCAGAATACCCCTCAAACCATAACCCTTCTACCCGTAACCTACAATACCCCCATTATCTCCTATACTCCGCAACAATAGCAACAACTCACACTTTTCCCATCCCACCAAACCACATACTCCCCTACCTAAACCACTACACTCCTCAATTAAACACATCACACCACTACGCTTCCCATTCTCGAATATCACCATCAATCACATCCTTTCTTCTAAGATTCACCATATAATTCAATCTGCCAACACTCCTTCCCATTCACCATACGACTCCCCACTCCTCACCCATACCTAACTTTTTCTCGACTACCGTCATCACATATCACATCACTAACCCCACTATTCACTACCTCTCATCCATCTTCCATATTAACGTATCAACACACACCCTCACTCAAGACAATCCCCTCCATATCCTCCATCACTACTTTCTCACTTCCCCTCCCTCCTATCCGAATATCCTACTCTCTTATTTTCTCTCCAATAACAGATTGTACATCTCTACATCCACTTTCATTATGTTTTCATAACCAACACCCAACCTAAGACACTGTCCCCCCACACCTCATTTTCTTGTATCCTACCCTCACATTACAAAGAGACTTTTACCATATCTTTCACCCCCTCACTCCTCCCCCTTACCCCCTTACTCCGAATAATCCTTAACCCACCCCACAGAACCACCCTCCCTATACACATATCCCCAACTGTCGCTCTCCCCCTCAAACTCACACACACCCCACACATTTTTCATTAACCCCCTAATCACGTAACTCACTCCCCAAATCATCTAAACCCTTCCATCCACATTCACTCAATACTTACTCTACCCATCCATCAATGTCTAATATTTCTTTCTAAAATTACCATCAATCCACATCTTCCTACAAATCTACTATCTTAATACAACCTATCCATCCCAGACCATATACATAACTATACTATTCATCGCCTTCCTACCCCCCAATTATAACATTCTTTTTCACTTGCACCCTGATCATCAACAAATACGCAATACCCCCAATGAGAAACCCTTTTAAATACAATCCACCCCTAAACACTTCATCCAATCACATCCCACCATATACAAATCCAACATACACCGAAATAATACCTCCATAAAACCAACTCCATCTACATTATACAGAACACCACAATACTGACCTCCATATATACAAACACTTAAACATAAGTATCACACAACTAAACTCAGCCCAACCTAGAAAGAAACATGACCATCCCTCAGACTAGACCACCCACTCACACACTCCATCCAGTTTCTATCCTCCTTCACAACTATCATCCCAACTCACACCATACAAATCAAGTCCCCTATCGATTTCTCCTTCCAGCTCCCCGCCATTTGAACATTACCACAATTGTTTCCCCCACCAACCCAATCTCCCCCCTTCCCTCCTTCTTATCACTACCAACACCTACAATACCTGACCCTAACCACACCCTACATCTCCCTCCCCTTTCCAACCAATTCCCCCACGAAAAACAAACTTTCCCATCCTCATACATCAAACACTCTTACCCTACTTCTAAAAATCTAAATATTTCACCGTACCTCTCCCACCTCACCATCCTCCAACTCCTTCCCTTTACTGCTAATTAGTTACCCCAAATCCCCATTTATACCGCCCTCATTTATTATACCATTATATTTTTCTCCTATCTTTACTCGAATGTTTATGCTACTGTACATCCTCCTCCCCCGACATGTAAAATTTCAACTCTCCTTATTTCCCCCGTCTTACCACACCCCTCATATATCTTTCTCATTAATATATCTACTACACCACAACCCACTCTCCAAACCAACTTTATCACCCACTCACGCAACACATCTCTCCATCTCATCCCCTCACTCCCCTCACCCCCCACCCCACCCCACACACCACACAACACAATACCCAAACCACCTCCTCCCCCCGCCCCCCCTCTCTTCTTACTCCCCATCTTGAACCTTCAAATAAATCACTCAATTCCCCATCATTTCACCCTACCCCACCTAATCACAACCCCTCAAATACCTAAGAAACACTAATTATCCCCTCACCTCCCCCACCCTCCACCAGACCCCCTCCAATTCCTTCACTTTCGCCCAAAACCTCATGATTCTCAATACTTTCTCCGCTCTCACACCTATCGACCTCATTTTCACCCTTTCTCCAACTACCAACCTCCTACTCCCTTCATCAATTAATATATACCCCTTCTTCCTCACATCACCCCCAAACCCAAATAATGTATTTAGAGACAAATATATCGCGATCCCTCCTTTTCCAGATCCCATCCCGTCTTTCACCCCACCCCCTAACACACCGTACATCATAGTTCACATACACTACAATACTCAATTAATTTTTTCCTCTTTTCAAACAATCCATACTATCCTACCCCACAACGTATTTTATCTTACACCCCAAACCACTGCTAAACCCAGACATTGTTTTCCCCTCCATCCTCTTCCCTCTAATAAATATCAATTACTTACAACCTCTTCGCCTTTTAACAAATTTTCCCCATTTTCTAAATCATCGCTGCCCCCCTCATGCCTCCACATTTAAATATCCCCAAAACCACACTAAAACTCACAACCCTCCACTGAACCCATTCTCTAGACCAGACACATCTCACCTCCCACATTCCCTATGCGAAACTTCTACAATTAAAGATAACCCTCCTATCCCACAAACTAGCCATTTCTATACCTCGCCCCCACTCCCATACAACCAACAACCCCAACAATAACAAAAAAAAAAAAATATCACCTGCACAACCATACAATTATACCTCCACACCCTCCCACCTCCAATCTCAAAATCAAACAAAAAAACAAAAACCTAAACCACACACAACATAAACTAAACACACAACCTAATTATACCCAAATATCTTTATACTACCCCACAAAGATCAAACCCCCTCATACCACCCCCTAAAACAAACCCAATCAATCCCCAACTCGCACCCCACCTCTCCCTACCTATATACACTACCTATTTAACCCGATACCCCATATTAACTCCAGAACCCACATCCACCCCCCTCTCATCTCACGAAACAAAAACACTCCCAAACTATACTCCGTGAATCCACACTGATCTATTCACCGCACTCATTCTCTCCACCCACCCAATACAACCCCCCCAAGACCTCACTACACTCACAAACCAATCGCCCCCACTACCCACTCTCCATATATGTACTCCCAAACTATCACACATCCACCCCCCTGACACCCCACCCGCAAAAAAAAAAAATACACATACCCCGCATAAATCCTCACTCCACCAATTCCAATATTCAAACACACAGTCGCTAATTTTAAACCACCCCACCCTAGACACAACATTCAAAAAAAATACAGAAAATCTCCCCATACCCCCTATCCACATTACAAATCAATTTACCACCAATCACACTCAACAACCATTAACCCTCCCTACCCTCAACAAATCAATTAACCACAAAAACCCAATTAACACTAACAGCCATTTAAAAAGACACCTTCCATAGCAAAATAAATTAATTAAAATCCCCCTACCTCATCCCAACTTCTAACTTCCAACCCCCTACCTATATTAAACATACAAAACCCCTTTGCCCACAATCACCACACAAAGCCCCCTCCCAACGCCATAATAATCTCTTTTACACCCATTTTCACTCCTCTACGTATTTCAAATTCAATGACAACATAAAAACATACACTAAAACCCCTCACAAAAAGATCCTCACCAATATATAACACCACCTCAGCCCATCAAATAACACAACCAGCCTACCCACCATTCACTCCCCCCCTTTATAATATCGCTGTCGCACTAGACCCCAACATACTCTCTACCTCATCACTACTCCCCACATCTAGATTCTGTAATGTCCCGTACCTATCCCAAATAATTCCCCTTTTTACAAATCCTTACTGCCCTCCAACAACCCCACCACCTACAACAAAGACCCATAAAAACCGAATATCATAAAATCCCAACCCAACCTCTCCCCTTCCACAAATCCAATAAGACTAGTTTAATTTCCCCTCAAACACCAACTTAAAAAACTTTACTCCCTCATACTAACCCCTCACGTACATCTTTGCGCACGCTTCCCTCCCCCCCTCCCAACCCACATTTAAACCATCCCAACCCTCAATCCCAAACACACCCGTCATACAACTCATACCTCAAACGCCACAATACTACACACTATCTCCCACTATGCCTACATCCATTACTTTAAGCATAACCAAAATACACCTCATCATCCAATTACACCAGAATAATAATCTCACAAACACTCTACCAAAACTAACACACAATTTCACTAAATAAGAAAGACAAACCATATATTTTCTTTAAACCCGCACCAACCAATACTCAACCCCCTCCCTAAACAAACACAGAAAACGCAAAAAAACACCCTATGTAAATTATTCAACACTTCCCAATAACACACTCCTTCCACCATCCCACATTTGCTCATAATCCAACTCCTAAACACAAAACACTCCACAACCACATTCAACTACCTAACAAACACCCCCATGTACATACTTCTCTTCAAATTCCCCCCCCATTATTATAACACCAACCGTCCAAAATTTCACAAATACAATCCCCATAAATCCAACCTTCTCCCCACTACAACCTACACCCAATATCAAAATTCTCCTAGCACATATACACAACGACATTCAAAAATCTATCGCAGACAAAATATCTCGCAAAATAAACCCTAATCTAAACTACCCAATGCTGTTATACCCAGCCCACACTATATCGGCAATATTACATTAACCCCTCCTCACTCCTCGCTCACCCTTCTAGACACATTTATTATGTTCCACATGCTCCAACTCAAACTCTCTAAGTCATGTTTACTTTCTCATACCAACCACCATCAAAGAGAAATAAAATTCAATTCCCCCTCCAAAGACACACTTGTCCCGCTCCCCACCCCCAACATAATACACCTTATTATTCCACATACACTAATCTAACCAAAAATCATCCGCACCCCCAACTATTACCCCCCTTATCTAATATAAAATTAAACATAACATCTAATCCATACTATCATACCTACATATTATAATAATCCCCCCAAGAAAAATTCCCATAAACACATACAACCTTACAAATTTATTACAAATCTACAAAAGAATAAGATCACCCCCACTACCAAATGACTATCTCTATGCCTTGTTACTACTTCCACGCAGCCTCACACCCATAAATTTTCCAAAATGAAGAATCCCTTCCTCACTCAACAAAAAACACACATATATCACAACACTTTCCACATTATCTTCACACACCCACACAAACCACATACCAATAATAAGATAATCTGTCTCATCAGTCCACCCCCCATCCTCCAATACACAATCCATACCAAACATACATCCTACAGACTTATAAATACCTCAAGCACCATCTCTCCCGCACTACAGACTCTCAAACCCCCTTGTGTACTACCTTTCCTACTTTTCCCATCAAATTACTTACTCTCCCTCCTTCCAGCTCACACCCATTCCCTACCAAACACAAACCGCTCTCCAAACCACCCTTCGCTCCCATATAACTCCCCCCTCCTCAAACCCTCCATACCGCATAGACCACCCCCTCTCCCCCCCTCCCTACCTCTACTATTATTACCCCTATATACTTCCATTCCCACTCTTCGAACTTTTCACTCTGGTCTACCTCTTAAACTAACACATTATGATTTTGACCATTAACCTATAAAACCGCCCACCTTCATCTAGTCCAACCATAACCAATCAACTCCCCCCTCTACCTTTCTCAATATAGAACCACTAACCCCCTCCCCGCCACCACCATAAAACTTATCATTTATCCCTCATCCCATCCTCTCCTCCCACATATAATCTCCTCCTATCGTATCCCTACTAGTCTCACTTCCTCATTCCATCTCTCTCCTCCACCACTGCACTCTATCTACACCCCCCGCAATTCCCTACAACCCCCCCCCCCACCCATCTTCACTATCTACATTCTCTTCCTCTTTTCCCCTCAACATCACACCCCACCTCATCTTCCAATCAATATTACAATCTCCCCTACCCCTTTCATACCTTAATCCTATCCACTTTACCATAATCAACTTCAATAACTCACCCCTACACCCTATACCCCTATTCACTCTCTATAACTATTATACATCCCCTACACACTAAACCACACCCACCCCACCCCCGTTCTGCCCCCACACCCACATCCCACAAATTTATAAGCTCCCACTTCCAATTACAACTCCCTCTCTCAAAACCTCCCCTCCCCAACACCCCCTCCACACTAACCACACACCATACACTACAAACACCACACACCCCAACACCCCCCCCATCACCTATACCCCCCTATAATCACCCCACATTACCCCCTCAAACTACAAAATATCCCCCTAAAACCCTCTTCCCCTTAAACCCTAACACTCATAACAAATAACCCCAAACTTTTGCCACTTGTTCTATTAACAACTTTCCCCCCGCCTCCACTTTTCCCACTTTCCCCCCCAAACAACCAACATTCTTCCACAATCCCACCACAGCACAAACCCCCCTTTTTCCCTACCCCCTCACACCTACCTCCCCATCACCCTCACCTCTCCTTCAGATTTATCATACTTTTTCCCCAATTCCACTCTTCCCCAACCTGTCTCATCTCTTCCAAAATCACCCCATAATACTAAACTATTCTCTCACCTTTCCCCAATCCCACCACCTACCAACCCCCCACTCTCCCCTTATTTCCATGCACTATCATCTAATAAGTACCAACGCACCAACCCTAACAAAAACTACAGCCCACAACAATTCCTCCGCATCATCATCCCACACAACATCACCTACACACACCCTCACTCCCAACCACCATCCACCATACCCTTAAATATCTCTCACCCCCCCCTTTTCCCCCCCACTTACATATCTCACACTCTCACCAAATTTTCTTCCATCCTACAAAAGATCTACCCCTAAACATACATACAACACATCAATTAACTTCATGTTCTCCACTCACTCACCCCACCACCCCTCAACTCATCTTCTCCTACATCCCTCCCCACTCCTACTAACAATTCAATAGAAATTATTGACATATCCCCATCCTCACACTTTTCTCTACCTTTACGCGCCCCAATCACCTACATTCTCCTACATTGTTTATCCCCCACCCCAACTCCCCTTTCTTACACCTAACCCTCCCACCCCACCACTACGCCCTCCTACCCTAATTCATTCGAGCTGCGTTATCTACACCCTTCATTCTCACATCCACTACCACCCCCAAGTCAAATACTATTTACACATAAATCTATGTCTCCCTAATAATTAGATTCTCACTCTTTTCTCCACACAATAACCATAATACATATACATTCCCCCTACTACCCCAATAATACAAATCAGATTAATTTCTTACCTCTTTTCAGTCACCCCAACTTGTCCCCACAACTCTTTAATATACAACCACCGAATCAACCCGATCTGTAAACCATCATTTTTCCCGCCTCCATCGCATGTCTACTTGCTCAAATATATATGCAATTCCACCTAAACAAATAATTCCCCTATTTTATACATATTCCCCCTTTCATGTCTCTATATTTCTTTCCTCAAAAAATTCTTAAAACACCTATCCCAATGCCACACCATATCCATTATGTCCACCCCTCCTCCATAACCTCCACACCCCACTATATAACTCTATCATACAACCCCATTCACCCCCCGACCAGACATTTTTTCCTCCATCCCCCACAGCAATACCAACCACCCAACCAATAAACATACAAACAAATAAAATCCTTAACCCCTACCACATGTTATAACACCCCTCCACAACCTGCTCCAGCTAAACACAAATCCAAACAATCACTAACTACAAACAAATAACTAAACCCCCCATCCCTAACAACCTAACCACAAAATACAAAGACCTCACCTACTCGCCCCAAACTCCTTATAAACATAAATCAAACTTCTAACCCCCCTAACAACTCAAACACTCAATTACAACTCACCCCTCCTCACACCTTCCCAACAGTCACTTAAAAACCACCCAATTTCCGACACTCACATTATACCTCGCTCAACATATAACACTCCTCAACTCACAATATCCTCCAGACCCATGTATCAGTGCAGAATGCCAATAAATAAAGCCTCATCTTATCGCACCAAAAATTTACATACACCCACCCAACCATTACCTTCACTTCTCTCACCCCACCAACCCCCAACCCCCCTCCTACTAACACTTCTCACAAAACTCACTCGCTACTCCACCCTTTCTCTCCAATTTTATTCCAAATTACATTACAACAAAACCACCCCCACCCCCCCCCACTTCTGACACACATCCAATTTATTACAAACACATTCTCCCATATTTACCCCCTCCATAACACACCAAATACATTCTTAAAATAACATAACAAAATCCACATACTCCAAAACAAATAAATTCCACACCAACTACAACAATCATCTCACCATTAACCCCCCATATCACACCTACAATCATTAATTAAAAATCCCATCTCTCCTCAACTACCAAGTCCAACCTCCAATACTAAATCCCTTCTCCCCAATAAGACACCACCCCAACCCCATCTAATACTCCTCCATAACAATCAAAAATTCCCAATCAACGTTACAACACACCATACTCAAAAAGAAACTACTGTATATTCTCACCTAAAAACCCTTCACACATAAAAACCTCCCAGACTCACCCTTCCCCCCCCCCCTAAGAAAAATACTACAGAACTCCACCCCATCCTTCCTTTCCCTCAAAACATCAAAGACTATAAAGAAAGTCATAACTCACCCCCCTCTCCTCCATCCCCTTTCCCACACCCCCTTAAATTCTCCACTACCAAATCTCAACACTACCCCTCAATCTCCACCCCCCCAACTCCTATCTTCCATTTCTTCCTAAATCCCCCCTCATATAACATTCTATCAAAACTTTCGCACTATCCACCAACACACTCTCTTATACCCCAAACTCCTCCCTATTCTCTCCTACCTCAAATTCCCTATTCTCTCAGACCACATAGTATCCACTCCATCCTGAATAGAAGAAACACCTACACATACCCCAAAGAGAAATATAACCCACCCACCCAAAAAGTATCGCTTCTCACCTCTATAAAAAACCCCACAACATCAACAAATTAAACCCCCCAATATCCACCCCCTCCATATACAACCTAACTTATCAATAATTACAAGACAGATCACTACTTGTTATCATACACCCCCTTTTCCTTCCCCTCACTCTATCTCTAAATTATAGATAACATCTACCAAACTTCTACCCCACCCCCCCCCTTTGCAAAACAAATACCCAACCAACTCCTTCTCAATCACCCCATCACTCAATACCACCCTTTACTATGCACCTCCCCCACTTACACATCACCACCACCTCCTCAACTCCACCCATTCTATCCCTCTCCCCCTCTCAAAACAATACAACCATCAAACATCTCAACAAATCGTTATCTTGCTCCAAAACCCCCTTTCCCACACCCACCATACTACTACCGATCACTCCCCACATATCATTCCACCCCAGTGTCCATCTACAACATTCTTTTCAACGACCACACCTCAACTATATCAACGAAAATTCACAATAAAGTGCCATCTCACTTTCTTATTTTTCATTAACACCTCTCTATACATACACACCTCCCCCCCCATCCAACCAAATCACATACCTCAATCAATACTGCAATTCTAAATAACTCCCCTTCCCAAACTAAACGTACATCCCTTTTACCCCCTTCCCACCTTCTAAAAAAAAAACCCCCTACATAAAAAACTAACACCCAAACACTATCAACCTTTTCAACATAACACCCTAAATATAAAATGTGATCTCATGTCAACCCAATGTACCCCATCCACCCTTTGTTCAAAAAAACGGCAACCATCATTTATAAAACCCATCTTTTTAATAAAACCTACCCTCCCCCAACCCCTATAACCATCCACCATACCGTATATCCTATATCCACAACCCCTCCCACTCCCCAATACTACCTCCATAACTCCAATTATACTAAACACACCCACATCCTAACAAAATACCTCTCATCTCTCTTAAACTCTACCCCCCTTCCCAACTCGATCCCAAACTCACCTAACTCCTACCCCCCCACAATCCAACCCTATCCCCCATCATCAAAAACCCATACCACTATTCTTAAGAAACACCTATTCATACTAAACATCCCACAACCCCCCTCTCATCACCTCCACCCACCACCCATGTCTAGACTCCCTGTTCAACTTTCCCCCACCAACATGACCATAAAACATCAATACTCCTCCTATCACCTATAACAATATTATATCATTTAATTATCCCTCTCTATCAACAATAATCTATTTAATCAACATATTCTCTCTGTTTTCCATCCCTTACAAAATCCACCTTTTCCCCGTGTTACCCTACCATACATAACTCTAAAACACATCTACCCCCTCCCTACATACCATAACCAATCTTTCACAACTGATATACCCCACCCCCTTTACCTCCCTTCATATCATCATACGTCATCGCTTAATTAACCTCTCATAACACTCCCTCCAAGCCCATTAACCCTAATTCCCTCCTTTTCACAATCCCCCCCCCCCCCTTCACAGTCTGTTATTATCCACCCCAACTCTTTCCACTCCCTCCCCCCCCCAAAAATCGATCTAATTACACCCCCAACACATATATAAACAATCCGCTACTTAACTCCCACCATCACTTCCCCCCCAATTATCCCCGACGTTATAATCGCCCCACCCCCTTCTGTAAACTTTATGTCAATCCCTAATAGACCCCTAACATTACAAATAAAAAGCAACCCACATAAAACACGCACACCCACAACTCCCCCTCCCCACAAACCCAACTCCAACATATCTATAACATACAAACCAATAGCAATTCTTATTACCAATCTCACATTTTGCTATAAACCCTCCCCCCACACTCAATCAACATTTATCCCTATTCACCCCCCCTCTTCCCATAATCACCATCACTAGTCATCATCCTCAACCTAATAACAGACCCATTTTACTATCACTAACGTCTACACCCCCTCCCCCGTCCCTTCCCTCAAAAACCTCAGACACTTTCACAACCTGAACTTACTTCACAATCAACACGCTCATACATCCCCCAAACCCTACTAAATTTATGTCTTCGCCGCCCACCAACCCGATATCCAACCCCCCCACCCCTTTCATTCATTCCCATTGCCTCACCCCACCCCCCCCCTCCTCTAACCCCCCCTCCATTCACACCATTCACACAAGACTCCAATCCCCCAACTTAAAACCCCTACCCTCCTCCCCACCCTACCCCTCCAAAAACAAACCATACTAATACCCATCATACCCACTCCAACTCCTCCTCTTCTTCCCTGTCCCCAACCCCAAATCCCATAATTATACATCAAAGACTTCCCACTCATAACAATCCATTACTCGAATCCACACCTCCATACCATTTCCTCCCCCTCCATCTCCCCTCCCCCTTTCAGCCCGACTAGCTCTCAACCCCTTATACCTTTCCCTTCTACCAAACCTCCCCCCCCCCCAAAACTATTCCCATTCCCCTCAACAACACAATAACCATTTCACCCCCCCCGCTCTATACTCCCCCCACCCCTCCATCACCCCCCCCTCCACCATCAAATCCACTTCCTATCCCTCCTTCTATTCCCCTTCTAATATCCCCCCAAACACTCAAAACCCCTATTCCCCACAATCTTAACATACATTTACTCCTCCTATCTCCCCCTCCCTCATGCCTTCCACCACCCCACCCAAAACCACATATCCCTCTCTCTTCTAA
Organism: Phyllomedusa bahiana; assembly: GCA_025379985.1. Classification (NCBI taxonomy): domain Eukaryota; kingdom Metazoa; phylum Chordata; class Amphibia; order Anura; family Hylidae; genus Phyllomedusa; species Phyllomedusa bahiana. The sequence continues at coordinate 53,086 of JAODAL010002359.1, read as the reverse complement.
CAAACCCCACACGGCCAAAATATATACATTCAAAGCTACAACACAATAATTTTCCCTCCATCCCCACATCCAACCCATGTAAATCCCCCCTCTACCCCACTATTCTCCCCAATACATAAATAACCCTATCCATTAACTATCCTTACACACAAAAAATTAATATCCAAAATAAACCTCCCTAAAAACAATTTTACTCTAAACAGAACATAAAACCAAGCAACCCCAAAATTAAAAAAAAAACCCCCTATATCACCAACTCCCCCCCCACCCCTCCACAAATTAAAACCCCTTACAAAAAACCACCTCTATACTCATGAATCTCCCACAATACCCCTCTCCTCCTCCCCAACCAACACTTACGCACCCCTCCCAGAACTCACCACCACGCCCCCCCACCCACCCCCACCACCCCAAACAATAGTCTACCACTCCAAATCCCCACCATAACATCCTAATCACCATCCTCCACCACCCCTCCAACCCCATTTAAACAAAAAACAGACACCCATCCCCAACAACCCATATAACCTTTCCTCATACACCCATTCTCACCCATCTATCATATACTCCCCCCACGACCTCCCTCACCCCACAACCTTCAACACCAAATTATCCAGTCTTACACCTCCACGCCCAAAAAATCCCGCACCCAACGCACCCCATGTCCAACTCCAAAGAAAACACCCGCATCATTCTAAAAACTATCTAAATCCTCCCAACACATCAATCCACCTTATCTCTCACTCCTATATCCTATCCCACATAACAATTCTTTCTTACCCGATCCATCCTGTCATACCATATTTATTTTGATCGCTCTCCTTCAATCTACTATAACCAAAACCACCTCTCCTTCAATCATCCTTATATTTTTTCTAACCTTATTTTATCCCTTATCCTCTCCTCCCCTGTTATTCTAACTAACTTAAACTATAACCCCGCACCTATCCCACACCAATCACCCCAACATCCTCTCCCCTACCCACTAAATAATCATCCTGTCCTCTATCCGCTCCTATATCTTACTCCACTCCTCACCATCCCTACCCACTACCCTCCTTTATCTTCAGATCCCCCCACTTACATCTATTATCCCCCCTCATCATAACCTCCATTCTACCCACCATTATTAGCCTACACAAACCCCTATACAAAAACCAATTTATACGTTCAAAAAAAAAAAACCAACCCTCATAATCTTCCCCTAGGTTAACATACAAATAGACACTCTATCTATTACCCCTACCACCATACCCCAATCCACCACCAATTACTAAAAATACCACCGACCAATCTCCCCCCCAAGCCCACCCCCCTCTTACCAAAAAAAAACCTCCTAAACTAAATACCACATCACATATAATAAACTTATCATAAACAAACACATCCCCCCCCAAATAAGCACACACCACTTCACGTTCCTCACCCCCCCCACCATACCCCATATAAACCACCAAAGAATACGCAATACAAACCATTTTTGAACCAACCCTTTAAATACTCTCTACATAACCATAACAATCCTCCCACCACCCCCACGACAAAAAACTCCAATATACCCAATACCCCCCCCATTATACTCACCCACAGTACTCGTCCCCTTCATCCCCAGTACTCAACAGAAGAATCGCCCCTCACATTTCCTCACCATCATACATAACTCACCAACAAAAACACATAAAACACTGTACTACTAATCATCCATACCCCCTCTCACCCATCCCCCCACCGCCAACACCACCCATACCCAATCGCCCCCAAAATTCTACCTCCAATATCCTCCACCACATAGAATAATACTCCCCCCAAAAGAAAAAACAACACACTATTTCCCCCATACTACAATATCCCATTACCCTCCACCCCATCCCCACCCCTCAACCCCCCCCCCCCCCACCCCCCCATTATCCCCTCAATTTCCAAATTGCCTCAAAACAACCTTAACCTCCCCCCCCACATACATAACTCTCCTCCCCCCTAAAAAACACCACTTACAAGACTAGCACATAGTTCAATACCTCCTCCATCCACACTCCGCCCCACCCCCCCCATACCCCCAATCTCCCCAAAATCCTCCTCAATTTCTACGACAAATTTACTTAACTCCACCCCCCCACAAGAAATAATCCACTTCCCCACTTAGCTCCTAAACTTCAAATCACTTCCCATCCCCACCCCCACACACAACACGCCCCCAACCTAACACTCTCTCCAATAGAACCACACAATATCTTTTCTCAACATTCTCAAGACCCCTCTCCCACCAAAATTATAACCCCCTCTCATCGTATCAATCATTTCATCATCCCGCATTCACTCCATACTCCCCACCAAAACCCCCACTCCAGAAACCCTCACAACCCAACAATATCTATTATCAAACCCCCCAACTCCTCCCCCAAAACATAACCCACACTTTTCCCTAACGCTTAAACTAATAATTAACACACCCCTCCACAATCACACCACACTCCCCCCAATCCAACCACATACTTTTCTCCCAAACCTCCTTACACAATATCTACGCCTATTTTTTTCCAGTATTAATACTCCATGTCACACGACTATATATCAAAAATCCATAAAACTCCTACTTCCCTCACCACCCTCCACACCACCTCCCGCTCACCTCCCCCATCCTCCTCCCCTACACCTCCAACCCCATCACGCATAATTTCACCTTCACGAACCACACCAATTAGCTTCCATCTACCAAAACCTCCTCTCCACACCTAACAAACAGTCTTCCCAACCCCCCATAAAGTAAATACTCCGCTATATTCACATATCCTCACTTCCCTATTCCCACATCACTCCTTATCCCATTCCAATTTTTCACACACCGCGACCCAAGACCCACCTGATAACACCATGAATAAACCACAATCTTCCTACCAACTCACCCCAACATATATTTCCCTTTATTAACTAGACCGTATCACCATCACCCTCCATAATAGTACCATTTACTCCAACATCAGTCTCAAATTCATTATTTCCTTCCGACCTCCCCAACAATTTATTCCCCCCCCTCTCTTCTCCCCAATTTCAACTATAAAATTACTCCTCCTATCCACTAAATTACTTGTCGCTCCCCCACCCCCCCCCGACCACACCCTATAATCTTATAACTACCCATCCCCCCACACTCACCAACACTATTACCAACCATATATAATTTCATAATATCCAATCCAATCCAATCTATTATCTATTTACCCCCACCCTCAGAATCCCTCTTACACCAACTCTGAAATCACACCCCAAATCATTCATCCATCCTCACCTCACAATTCAACATATACTACCTCCATATAATAACCCCCCTATCCAAATTCCCCTATCCTTCTCCTTCGCTCCCTCATAATCACTCAATCAACGCATCCCACCCTCCTAACCAAAACATTCCCCCAAAACAAACTCAATTCAATCGATTCCTCCACCTATATCTAAAAAAACATACACCGTTTTCCCTCTTTTTAGTTCACAAAGACCCATAATAAACAAAATCATTTACAACCATTCTTCACCCACCATACTTCATTCCCATTCTTCACCACCTCCCCCACCATATCGCATCATCTCGCAATCAAAACCCCTCCACATATATATTTTTCCCACTACCCCTAAATCGTGACCAACACAAAAAATTACCCAAAATCCCCTCCAAAACCTTCCCTTTTCCCCCATACCCTTACTCTTCTCAAATTCCACACCCCACCACCCACCCCAACAAGCTCTCTCTCCCCTCTCCCTGTCTTACCCATACAACAAATCCATTCATCAATCCCACCCATTCTCTCATAATCCCTCTCCAAATCCCACTAAATTCTCAACAACCCTCCACTCATAACCCACCACTTCCTCTCCCTCGAGACCCCAATGTCCCCATATATTTTAATTTAAAATCCCTTGATGTCTCATTGTCACCTCTGCCCTTCCCACACGTATACCTAACTACACACCTCACCGTATTTTTTCAATATAAACCTTCTATAACCCAACCTCACTAACCCCCGCCCTATCATCTACCCCCCCATACATAGATCCACCTCTGTCTCCCCTATACCTCGCATCCTAAATCATTAACCCAACCCCCATTCATTTCATTATCCTCTCACCATAACCTCATCTCCCACCACCCACCGTTATGTTACTCCCTCCCCACCATTTATTACTCCCGTATAATACCCTCCCATATACCCCACAACCTACTTACCCTACCATTCATATCGTCACTGTCCTCTCCCCCCATCACCCCCCCACTATTCTCATATGTCTTTATTCAACCTCTATTTTCCCTACACTACTCCTCCCCATCTCATATTAATCTTTTCTTCTCTCATCTATACACTTTCCCCTTCTTTCTCATTCCACTATTCAGCATCGTACTGATTAACTATTTATCAAACTCTCTCCACTGTATCCCCACAACAACTTATCCGCCATGCGACTACCCCTTACCCCTTCTAATCACGTATCTCACTCACGAATATACCCCTTATCCCTATAACATCAACTATCTCCTTCCATTTCAGTAGTACCCTCTCACACTCACAACTTTATTCCCACCCCACTCCCTGTCACACTCACTATAACTAATCCACCCCTATGTCATTTCTCCAACCATTAAACAATTCACCCCTCCCCTATACCCCTCACCCTTATCACAACATAATACATCTAACTACTACACCCCATAACCATCATATATATTTAAACTTACACCTCCTCAAGAACAAACCCCTTCTGTAAATCACATGTGTTCACCTATTCATCACCCATATTACAATATTTTTCCCTACCGCCCATCCACCCCCCTCCATCTTAAATATCTCTCTATAAGTATTCCCTCTCTATCCCTCCCCCCGCACTCCTTATCTCACCCCCCACACTACCCCTGTTCCAACCCCTACTCCCACCTAGACCACCCTATATCTCATACCCGCCTCTTAACATCCTACCTTTTCCCCATATATTCACATATTATACACTACCATATTACTCTCCTTTTTACCCCTCTTTACTAAACTCTCCTTGCCCCTCCCATCTTACCCACCTAATCTTACTCCCAAAACTATTCCTAATCATTTCCCCCTTTCCTTTCCTTCAAAATAATGTCCCACCTTCCTCATAATTTACACGTTCCTATTACAATGTTACTTCCTTTCCCCATTACTATTCCATCCCCCAGACATATCACCTCTTACCATCCCCCCCTTAATCCCTTCCCCATATTCCCATCCTCCAACCCCCATTCCAAAATTTTCAATTTCATTAAATTATAAAAGCACTATAAGAAGACAACTTCCTACCCCACCCCATCCATTCCGCCTCATTATATAATTAATTCCCATTTCCTCATACCTTTATACATTACTAACACTTCCCAATTTACTATTCCTTTGTTCTGCTTCTTTAGCTTCTATGTACTAAAGTTAATTATAAATTATGTACCACTTTTCCTTATTACTCAGTCTATTCTTATAACATACATACAATCATATCCCCATTTTCGTCATATGTACCCTCTATATTATTCTTATGTTACTTGTATTCTCCTTTCTACCTATTATATCCGCTCCCCTTTTCAATTATTCTCCCTTAATTAAATTGCCCAAAAAAAATTACGCCCATAATTCCCAACCTAAACCACACCCATCCTCCAACCTATCCATATCCAGTTCCTCAATAGATTATGATTAAAACCCCCCAACTAAACATATCCATAAACATTACAACCTTCCCCATATCTCTTACATCAATACCCCCCCAATCGCATTTTTCAACATCTTCCTTACATACCCACCTCTTCTAGAATCTTAATTTCCTTCCTAACAATATACCCCCCTTCTCACTGCTCTTATATTTTACTAATCCCCATCCCCCTATAATTGCCTTTTCCACACAACCCCCCTCTTAGCCCATCCTCCTCACTCTTCCCACCCTACAAAAATCTTCTTTTACCCCTAAAGATCACAAAACCCCCCACTAAGACATACTCCCCAATAATATATTACCTCACATTCCAACAACTAATCAATCATCCTCCACTAACACATATATTTCACCTCCAAAGTACTTACTCCTCAGTCTCACCACCCCCGCACTCCCCCACACACCCCCTATTCCAATATCAATCCAGCCTTTACCCACACTGTATCCTTTCCCACCCCACCACTCCCTCTTTCCATCACTTCCCAATCTATCCCCACCTTTAAAGAAAAGCTACTCAATCCTCCAACCCTGACATCCACCTCCATATCAGTTTCACCTACCATTTCTACATGAATCCCTCTACCACTAGAACACCATATAACCATATATCCACAACTCACCAAAGACACAAGATCGTCAACATCTATCCTCCACCCAGCCCCCTCCACCATTATATCCACCCACTCTTACCAAACCTCTCATCAAACTCGAAACAAAACCCCCTATTATTTAACTATTAAACTTCCAATATTCCCATCAACAAATAATTCTTGATTCATATTATTATAAATACTTTATCCTCCTAATATTTATCCATTCCGTTAGCAAGTTCTTAATCTCGATGCTTTACAAGTAATCGTAACACTCCAATGTACTTCTACCAAACGCCTAAGCGTTCCATTGCACCCATGTCAACCCATTACTCTGCTACCAACCCTAATCTTGACCATCCACATCATAATCATCATTCTTTCTAAATATTATTCTCCAATCATATTACATTCTCACCTTATCATACCTCGTACACTCTCCCTCTCAATTCCTACTCTCCTTCACGACTCTTTAGCACTCTGTCCATATATCACATCCAAGCTTTTGCCATATTAAGAATCCCATCCTCACCTCCCAAATCTCATCTTAAATTCCTTCTAATATGTGTCCTTCTACACCAACAAACCGTCCTTCTCCCGCCACCACCTCAAAACATACGCCTCACCACCCTACCCCAAACCCCCCACCCCCCCCGCCCCCCCCACCCCAATAATTCATACCGCACCAAAACCATCCTCTACGTACAACACCCCCCCCCCCCCCATTCAATTTCCCATCTCCCACATAATCCACTCCCGAACCAGATAACTATCACATGTACACTTTAAAATTCAACTCTCGCAGAAATAATTTTCATCCCCAAACCCCCAAGCCACCATATTATCCACTACCCCCAGTATATACCAACCCTCAAACCAGCCCCCTTAATTCATCTACTCACCTCCAATTGACCAAATCATCCACAGACTATATATAGCCCTCCCCACGCAATACATTACCATAACCTGTCAAAACTCTCCCTTAACAATAAATTCCAACACCCCTACACCCTACACCTAATATTATAATACCCCCTCCTAATCATTGACCCAAACCCCATCCCCTTAATTAATAGTCCCCAACCCTCGATTCCATCTCACCCTATCACACACCACGCAACCTTACATCTATCCATACAAACTTCTATAACCACCCTTACATATAATATATTAACACACCCCCCCCAACCCGCCTCCTCCTACCCCAAGATTCTTTCCCCACCTACCCTCACCGAACTCATACAAGACCACCCAAACACCCAGTCCACATCTCGAATCTAACAACCAATATCATTCCATATCCAACTATCAACACAACCACACCATACGAAAGAATAAACTTCATAACTACACCTGTACATAATGGTCACCGCCTAGACACCGACACCAGATTATACTACAACTTAGCTTTTATTCAAAATTTACTCTCAGCACAGTAGCCTTACAATTTCCAAATCCTCAGCTTGCCTTGCCAAATGTGAAATAAAACCGTAACTGAAATGACACCTTCACCAACCTTTACAAAAAATTCTCCAAGACCCCCCCTCATATTTTATTACTATAACTCTCTACACATCATGTATCACATTCACACAAAGACTCACCTTCCCCTACTCACGTGAGATCCCCCTTCTCCCATGCATACCCCTCACATATGTCCACCCTCCGCCACCCCATTGTGCCAAGATTCTTACGGCTCAAAATTGTACACCCCTTTACATATAATTAGGTTACCCACACCTCCCAGCAGTACAGTGATGCGTGCACTCTACCCCCCCATAATTTTTGTAATATAACCAATACTCTACAATTGCCAAAGTAAGATATTCTACTATCAACCAAAGCTGCTGAACCACAAGTACAAGAAATACACCTTGTCTGTACACTGTTGTTATCGGGTCATAAAAAGGCTATTATTTGACCTATTCACTGATTTGACTACAAGAAATTGCTGTATTCAAAATCTAGGCTCGCTCTCTCAAGAGTAGAGCAACTGATTCACAGAAGCCTGAAGGACCTACTATAAAAGTGAAGATATAAGAGACGACTTTAGTCTGAAAACTTGTTTCGGGATAATAAAGGTAATTTTTCGGCACTATCTGAATTCCACCCTGATGGTGATCTCGTAACATAGCTTGTATTACCTCATAGTTTAAATCTGTTATCAGAAAGTAGCTCTATTTATGACAAAGGCTTGGATATGAGACACATATACTTCTTGACAAATATAATATCGGAGCGTCTGAACTCGAATGTTATCTGTCATTATCGTCTCAATGACATTTTTTGTTCCCCATCTTCAGTACAGACTTGACGTTGACTCGAACTGTGCTGGATTTATCAAATTTTAACTCGTGCTCAAAGGGGGTGCGTTCTGTATCAACACATGCGGGGCCTGGCCAACGTGAAACAAATACGTTGATCTGAACTTAAGTTAATGACAGGTGATTAAAGATAGGGTATTTTTTAATTGAGCCTTACCTTATTCTAGTCCTAACGTGGTGGATCCTAACAAAAGATTTTTAGCTGTATTTACGAGAAATTTTAACTCTTTACCTAAGTTAGATTATCAACACAAGATTTGCGTGCCCCTCGACTACAGGGTTAGATCAAACCATCCCAATTGAGTATCGCCTTTAAAAGGCTTATATCGTACGTGATATATAAGAAAGAGGTCTTTATGGCTAGCTTGATCTGTGACAAGTATTCCAGCCTTGGTGTACTACTTCTACGTTGCTGGATTTCAATGTTACACGTGGAAATGTGTGACTATCCTATTACTAAACGCGCAGTCCTCGGCCGTGCGCTCACAAAGTGGAAAAAAACACGTATCTTGAATGTATAGGGATATAAAAGGTATTTTCGGACCTATAACTCTGTGGTGACTAATAATTGTGTATAATTTAACTGCAAGTAGATCAGAAGTATAACTAAGGTATAAAAAAAATTTGTTGCATACATCCGCTTGACTTGTCCAAAGTGAAAAAAAAAACCCTGTCAGAAATATGTATACGGGATAATAAACAGGTATTTTTTGGGCACCTATAACTTAACCTGTGTTGACTACGCACAATTGTGTATTCAATTTAACTGCAATGTAGATTATCATAGAAGCTTGACTGACCAAAAGTAAAAAAAAACACTGTCTGAATGTATACGGATAATAAAAGGATATTTTTTTCGGACAACTATAACCTGTAGTGACTACAAATTGTGATTCGATTTAATACTGCAAAGTTAGATCTATAACAAGCTGTCCTGACCAAAAGTGAAAATAAACACCTGTCTGAAAATGTAGTAACGGATAAATAAAAGGTATTTTTTTGGCACACCTTTCATTCAATGTGGTGACTCCTAAATAGATTTATTCCAGAATTTACTGCAAAGTAGCTTCTCAACCAAAGTTGAACTGACCAAAAGTGAATAACAAACACTGTTGGAAATGTTTACGGGATAATAAGGTATTTTTGGATATCAACCTGTGGTGATACAAAAATTGCTGCTATTCAACATGTTACTGTAAGTAGATCTATCACCAAAAGCTTGACTGACCTCAAAAAGTTGAAAAAAAACACCTGACTGAATAGTATCACGGATATTAACAGGTCTTTTTGGCACTATCAATCCACACTGTGGTGGACTACTCAAAGATTGCTTGGAGTTTTCAAAATTTAACTGCAAGGTGGCATCTGATCCAAAACGCTGGCTCTGGCAAATGTGAAAAAAAGGTATAGAAATGTATACGGGATAATTAAAAGGTATTTTTGGCACCTATTACTGTGGTGACTACAAAATTGCTGTATTCAATTTACTAGCAAAGTAGTTATGAACAAACGCTTGACTGTTCAAAAGTGAAAAAACAAACATGTCTGAAATGTATATGGGATAATAAAGTATTTTTTAGGCTAGCTATTCATGTGGTGACTACTAAATTGTGTATTAAATTTAATGCAAGGTGGTATTATCAAAAAGTGGAATGGGCAAAATTGATACTGATACACTATTCTGAATGTATATGTTAATAAACGTGGAGTTTGCACTAACAAAGAGACCCTGCGTTACTAGAAGATCTGTATCTAATTTAGGCAGTGCAATGTCTAAAAATGTTTTGGCTGTACATATATCAGTATACTTATAGAGCTTGTCTGTGTAGCCGCGGCCCCCCCCTCCCATGTGACTTTTACAGTGAAGTTGCTCTCTTAAGAAATTATCTGCTAAGACTACTAAAAATCTGCCAATCTTGATTAAAACACTAAGGATCACGTAAAATGTGAGCATGTCTCTGTGAAAAAAATAGAATGAATTTTGTGAGCTGTTTGGAACAGAGGCAAGAGCGCACGTCTACTGTATGAGACAGGACGACATTGTCATGAACAGGAGGGTGTTTCTATGTAAAACGAGGTCATGTGATTTCTTCCAGCAATCGCAACCTACACATCCCAGTCATGAGTGACAGACTCGTCACCCTGTTCTTCTCTAAGTGCTTTGCTGGCACGCCAAAACAAAAATGGGTACAGGAAGCGCGAAATGAGCGCGGTTATTATAGATTATTGCACAGATTTTAACTTAAATTATGCGTGATCTAAAAAATCGATTCAACGTAAATACCGATGCGATTTCAACTTGGTCGATAATTATCGCTCAACATTAATAATGCATCCAATTGGAAGTTGTTGTTTTCATGTCCCCTTATTCTGATTACATTTTTATGAATTATAAAACCCCATTTAAAAGACGCTAAAATCTGCGCAGGCGCGCTGCCAATTTTTGAATGTTCGCCCATTGTATCATATGGATCCCTCTTCTGGTTCTGGTGAGTCAGTCAGATCTATGGTTTCTTGTCATTTTTGGCTCATACACGAGGCATTGCTTACCTTTTAATTTGCGCGATTCGCTTCAAGAACGAGTGTGTTATTTAGATGAAAAAAGACACAAGAATAAGAAAAAAGAGAATCAGGACAAGTGTCCCCAATCTTGCCTGTATTGCTCTTTGTCTTTCATGATACCTGAAGTGCTTATCATACAAACACATTTGCCTTGCTAGACATAATGACAGCCGCCTAGGTACAGACCGTGTCATAGAACAGGGCTCTCGGTGGCGGTGCGGCGGTAATTTAATCCAAGGCTCTTTCTTTGTGTTCGTCACTGTTTTCTGGTGTTTTTGTGATCTCCGCTGACCTGCGATGCTTTTACAGAGAGAGTCCTGTATATAGTGTAATCCACCAACTGCAGTATATTTTAAAATCTACACCCCCCCCCCATTTGATGTCCGGTGTTTTTAAATGTTTCCTTTAATTTAAAAACAGTGATGACATGCCCTGACATAGTTTTTAAAACAAAGGGGCGGACAATTTTTTTTACTAGTTTTGCTATATGTTTTAAAAATTTCAAGGGACTACTACCTGGGGCTAGTTCAGCCCAAAAACCACCTAAAAGGTGGAGAGACAAAAACTTAGAACAAGAGCCCCAAACCCCTCAAAACTTTAGTGCATTTCCTTATGCAGTTCTGACATACATTCAGGACTGGGACAAGGCATATAATGCCTCCCTATGGAAAAACGCCCCTCCAGACCCTCCTTTCACCGCTTTTCTGCCGGGGATTTTGGGGGGCCCAAGCGGGCCCTGCCTTTGCCCAAACCTGTTTGTCCCAGCCCTGCATACATATCTCACAAAAGTGGTACACCCCCCCCCCTATTTTTTTAAATTTTGTATTAATCTTTTCAGTGCAAAAATGAAGATCTGACACTTTATACAAGTAATTTGTCAGGTACAGCTTTTATAACAGTTAAATGTGGGGCCCCCAAAATAATTTAACAAAAAGCCCCAATGTCAAACCCCCTGGAAACAAAAGTGGTACACCCCCAACCCTGAAACCTCTGCACAATGCTGGCGGGAAATCCTTTTGGGGCCTGATGCGGGGAAACTTCCCACTCAAACTTTTTTGGGTAAAACCCAGGGGTGGGGCCCTGTTCTGAGGGGAAACCCGGTTTTTAAAAGCTGTTGGTTTGGCCCCCCTGTTTGCAGCTCAGTTTCGGGGGGTTTTTTGCAATCCTCTTATAGCCTAGGACGGGTTGTGGCGAACCTTTTTAAGCCCGGCCAAAAAAGGCCAAAACCCTGCGACCGAAAAATCCTTATTTACCGCAAAGTCCCCACGACGTCCCCACAAAGCAGGGAAGAAAACGGGGGGAAAGGGCGGGGCCCGAAACAAAAAATTTTAAAAAGAGGGATGGGGGACAGGAATACCCCATCCCTCTGCCATTTTTTCCACTAAAAACAGGACCATTAAATTAGGAAAAGCAGTTTTCCACAGGTGCTCAGCAGACCTTTTGATGAATAAAACCACAACCCCCACCCCCAACCACCCATAGTGACTAAAAAATTTAACCACAACCCACCACCACATAGTGACTAAAAAATACCCCCAATACCCACCCCCCACCTGGGTGACTGAAAACCCCCAAAACACCCCCACCCCCCAATAGTGAGGGTTTAATACCACAACCCCAACCCCCAAAAACCAAAAACCCCACATAGTGCCCTAATAACCCCCAAAACACCCCCCAAAAACCCCCACTGTGATAAATAATACCACAACACCCCCACATAGGGGGATAAATAATACCAAAAAACCCACCACCCAAAAAAGTTACTAAAAAAAATACCACAAAAAACCCACCACCCCTTATTTCCCGGGAATAATTTGGGGCTATGTATCACCCCCACAAAGTGACTGAATAAAAACCGACACATCTCACCAAAAACCATAGTGCCGGGAAAAAATTACCGCCACCCCCATTATGAAAAAAAAACCATTACACTTTGCACCATATAAAGACTAAAATTTCCCAGGTACTTTTTGTGACTCAAAATTTATGTTTCTCCAATGAGTCGTTACATTCCCTTTTTTCTCCTTCTGGTTCACCCCTTCTTGATTTCTCCTGCCCCAAACATCCCCCCTGAAAAAATTTAGCCCCAAAATATTAGAACCCTCATTTTTCCCAGAAAATTCCGTACTTAAAATTATATAAGTCCCTAATTTTGGGGGGTGAAAAAGGTTTCCCCTAAATTGGGCCAGGTATATGGATATAGGTCCCCTAAATTTTAGGCGGTATATAGTTTTGGCCCCCCTCAGGCGGGTAAATAGATATATTCCCCTCAGGCAGAAAATAGAAAATTTTAGGTCCCCCCACAGGCAGTATACGTTTAGATACCTCTCCCAACCCCCCAGTAAAACAGATAGTTTAGTTTTCCCCCCAACCACCATTTAAAAAAGTTTAGCTCTCCCCCCCACCCCAGTTTTTACAGATAGTTTGCTCCCCCACCACCCAAGTATAAGATGGATGGGCCTCCCCACCGGGCCGGTTTACGATAGATAGTTTTCCCCACCAGCCAGTATACAAAAAGGGCTTCACCACCAGCCCAGTAAAACAGATAGCTTTCTCCCCACCACCATTTATACAGATAGCTCTCCCCACCAGCCAGTTTACAGATAGCCCCCCCCAAAAAGCCAAATACAGATAGCTAGCTCTCCCACCACCCAGTTTAAGATAGTAGCTCTCCCCACCCAGCCAAAATACGAAAGCTAGCTTTCCCCACCCCCAGTTACAAAATAGCTAGCTCTCCCCCCACCAGTTACGGGATAGCACTTCCCCACCAGCCAGTTACCAAAAAAAGCTCCCCCCACCACCCGTATAAAAATTTGGCTCCCCCCACCAAAGCCAATATATTAAACCCCTCTCCCCCACAGATTTATAAGAAAAACTTTTCCCCCACAAAAAGGTATAGAGCCAGCTCTCCCCACAGAAAGTATGGAGCCAGCTCTCCCCAAAAGCTTTTAAAATTAGCCCACTTCCACAGCATATATACCCCGCTCCCCCCCACCCAGAATATGCCGTACCCCACCCAAGTATATAGAGGGGTCAACCAGCCTGATTTTGCCAGCTCCCCCCCCCCCCATGTAAAAAGGCTTCTCTCCCCCCCTCCCGGTTTTAGCCGCACCCCCCCCCCCGGGCCCTGTATTTACCCAGTTTCCCCCCCCCCCCCCTGTTATAGCCAGCTCTCCCCCCCAAGCCTTTTTATATACCCCGTTTCTCCCCCCCAGCCTTATTTTGCCAGCTCCCCCCCCCCCCACCCTGTAAATACCAGCTCTCCCCCCCATTTTTATATACCCAAATCCTCCCCCCCCCGGCCTTGTTTTTAAAGCCAGCTCTCCCCCCAAACCCCGTAATAGCCAGCCCCCCCAACCCGGTTATATAGCCAGCCCCCCCCCCAGCCTGTAATAGCCAGCTTCCCCCAGCCTGTAATACCCTTTGCTCCCCCCCTGATTAAGCCAGCTCCCCCAGCCGTATATATCCTCCCCCCAGCCTGTATATACCCCCCCCCACCCTGTATTACCGCTCTCCCCCACCTGATATACCCTGCCCCCCAGCCTGTAATAGCCAGCTCCCCCACCTGTAATAGCCAGCCTTCCCACCCTAAAATTGAGGGGCTCCCCAAACCCCAGTATTATAATACCAAGAAAAAAACAACATAATACCACCACCTCCGTCCACCCCCGGGCCTCTCTTCGTCTTTTCTCCCCTCGCGCGGGGACGCTCCTCTGTCACTCCCATCACACAGCCAACGGGCTGTGCCCCCGGGGACAGGCAGGGGCCGTGAGGCCCGACTCGCGCTGTGCGGACTCGGGCACCCGAAGGCCCCGTCCATACTTTTACCAGGCCCCGAGCCCTCCCGGCACGTGCCCGGGTGACAGTGCGGGAAAACAGGGTGGCCACCGGCATGCTGCACAGAGGTGGCCCTGCTTGCACCTCGGCACGCGTCCAAGGTTCGCCACCCGCGGGCCTAGCCTTTTTATGTAGAGCACTGGTGCCCAAACAGGGGCCCACGGCCAACCCGGCCCGCCGCCTGTGTTGTCCGGCCCGCGTCTTATTTTTCAGTAATGGTAGGATATTATTCACCACTATGTGGTGGGGATGGGGTCATGGTTGTGGCAATATTTCGGTCACTAGTCTGGGCGGGGGAAGAAGGCAAGAGAACAGAGGCAGAGGCAAGGAGAGCAAAAGCTTTTTTTTGGGTAGGTCAGGTTTCCCTCAGCAGGCCTGTCCCTTTTTTAGCTGTCATTCCACCTCCCTCCCGTTCACCAAAAGCAGAAAAGGGAGGGAAACCTGGATGTAGCACACGCAGAAAAATAAAACGGGAGTTATAACAGATGTGGGCCCTTTTTTTTTTCCCCCCTAGGCCCCCCCCGCTTTTTGCGTTTGCAAAAAGCTATGACTTATACAGTCAGGGAGCGTTTTCTAAGGGGCATGTATACCTGCAAAGTACCTACCTATCACAGGGGGTTGTATACCTCTTTATTACATACAGATGGTATATACAATCCTATCTACAGGACTGTATATTTTCCACAGGGGCAAAAATACCTTCTACCACAGGGGAGATATACCTTTCAAACACAGGGGGCTTTAACCCTCAGCCAACACTCCCCTTTTGGCGGGGGGCCCCCTATTTGGGGTTTTCCCCCCACCCCCCCCCGCCCCCCTTTTGGAATTGGGAAAACCTCCCCCCCCACAGGCGGCGGAGGTTCTTTAAATTACCGGGGCAAGAGTAGCGCTGACGCACCTTGCGCCGCAGGGCCGCTGATACAGGCGGGTGAAGCTCCCACCATCCCCCACCCGCCGGGCGCGTCTCCTGTGCAGGGAGGGGGCAGGGGATCGTTTCCCCCTCCCTTTTCCCCCTGAGACAGCCCGGTGTGCGCCCTACTTTAAGTCAGCGTCGCAGGGGGGGGTGACGGCCCGGGTGCACCCCCTCCCCCGCGACGCTAACTACCAGTCGTCCCCTCAGACGGGTGAGGGCCTGGGGAGGTAAGGGAATTTTAATTTTTTTACTTTTATTTCTAAGGGGGGGTTTTCCAATACTAAAAAGGGGGGTACCTGGGTTTTAAGGGGGGGACTACTGCTATAAAGGGGGCAACTCCTACCTGGCTACTAAAGGGGGAACTCCTACCCGGGTTCTAAAAAGGGGGAAAAACCCACCGGTATAAAGGGGGGAACTACCACCGGTACTTAAGGGGGGAAAATTTCCTGGCTTTTAAAGGGGCAACTACCACCTGGGGTACTAAAGGGGGCAACTACCTGGGTTCAAAGGGCAATACCTACCCGCTTCTAAAGGGGGCAACACCACTGGCTACTAAAGGGGGCACTAACTGGCTTCTAAAGGGGGCAACCACCTACCTGGCTTCTAAAGGGGGCACTATCTGGCTACCAAAGGGGGCACTACCTGGCTACTAAAGGGGGCAACTACCGACCTCGCTTCTAAAGAGGGCACTACCTGGCTACTAAAGGGGGCACTACCTGGCTTCTAAAGGGGGCAACTACCTACCTGGCTACTAAAGGGGGCAACTACCTACCTGGCTTCTATAGGGGGCAACTACCTATCTGGCTACTAAAGGGGGCAACTACCTACCTGGCTACTAAAGGGGAAACTACCTGGCTTCTAAAGGGGACACTACCTGGCTTCTAAAGGGGGCAACTACCTACCTGGCTACTAAAGGGGGCAACTACCTACCTGGCTTCTATAGGGGGCAACTACCTATCTGGCTATTAAAGGGGGCAACTACCTACCTGGCTACTAAAGGGGCAACTACCTGGCTTCTAAAGGGGGCAACTACCTGGCTTCTAAAGGGGGCACTACCTGGCTTCTAAAGGGGGCACTACCTGGCTACTAAAGGGGGCACTACCTGGCTTCTAAAGGGGGCAACTACCTACCTGGTTACTAAAGGGGCCAACTACCTATCTGGCTTCTAAAGGGGGCACTACCTGGGTTCTAAAGGGGGCAACTACCTACCTGGCTACTAAAGGGGGCAACTACCTGGCTTCTAAAGGGGGCCACTGCCTGGCTTCTAAAGGGGGGGCAACTACCTGACTACAAAGAGGGCAACTACCTGGCTACTAAAGGGGGCAACTACCTGACTATTAAAGGGGGCAAATACATACATGGCTACTAAAGGGGGCAACTACCAACCTGTCATCTAAAGGGGGCACTACCTGGCTACAAAGGGGGCAAACTACCTGGCTAACAAAGGGGGGCATCTACCTGGCTACCGAGGGGGCATCTACCTGGCTAGAAGGGGGCATCTACCTGGCTACAAGGGGCACTACCTGGTTATGGGGGTCTACTACCTGGCTATAAGGGCATCTACCTGGCTTTCTTCCAAAGCCATTATGCAGTTAGGCGGAGTGGGTGTGGCTTTTTGAAGGGGCGTGACACACCAAAAAGATGGGCGTGTCCATGCAAATGGAGCGCGCCGCACTCTTTAATCTCCCGCTTTTCCATTTTCAAAAAATTTGGGGGGAAAAACTATGTTTATACCCATTTATACCATTTTTCCCAAAGGGGGGGAAAATAATTTTTCCATTTTGCCCAAAAGGGGGCTAATTATAATAGCAATGCTGTAAAATTAACAGTTAGGGGGGAAGGGTTTCGATATACACAGTTCTAAAAATTATGTCGGCCCTTTAAAGATACACCCGTGGGGGGGCTGATGTGGACCGGGGGGGAAAAAACAAGTTTGACACCCCTGTGTAGAGCAACAATTCTTTTTTCAGCCCTAAACGGTTTTTTTCCCAGGGGGCACCCAGTTCATTATTTACAGGTTATAAAAAGGCACACTGATACTTTACTTGTGTCGGGATCTTCAGTGTCAAAATTTCCCCAAAAAAATTGGGAATCTCGAAAAAGAGAACAAAGAGGATTTTTTTGACCCTTTTTTATTTATATTTTGCCATAGGAAAAAACTTAAACTCTGTCAGTTCTCTATCTATTAAACACAAAAAACTTAAAATTTATTATATCTAACTTTTAAACCCTCTATACCACTATTTAAAAACCTGATTCTATCCTCATAATTTAACCCCTTTTTGCTTCTGAAAGGGGAATAACACCCTTTTCTATCATCAAGTCTGGTGGAACCCCCATTAACAGGGGCCTTATGACTAACAAAGACTAGCTTCTACAAAAGGGGGCAAACCGAACTATTGGGGCAGTACGTACCTAACAAGGGGAAAACAGGAACAAAGGGGGCCTACCTTTGGTACAAAGGGGCTACTGACGTTAAAAAGTGGGATCTCTCCACTCTGGCTACAAGGGGCTCACCTGGCTAGCAGGGGGACTTGGTCTACAAGGGGCCTACCTTTTGTTCTATGTCTATGAGGATTATGGCTCTTCTGCCCAAGTAGTTGGCTTGGGATTTTAACGTGAACACCAAAGTACGTTCCATGCTAATGGGGGGATTTTAAGGTCTCCCTGTTAATAGATTTGGACTATGCTTTTACCCAGCTTTATGATATCTACCAAGGGGGAATTATTCCCTATTGTCAGAAGCAAATAATGGGTATAAATGTAACATAAGGTAAGATAGTTTCTAAAATTAGTGGTTTGAATAGTGAGGAGGTTAAACAAGTTGACATTTTAAGAACAAGTTACTTTTTCAGTTGGTTTTTGATGAGGACATGATAGAGTTTAAGTTTACCCGTAAGGGCAAAATGTAGTCAAATGGTCTATCTCGGTGTTGTCCCATGAAAAGATATAATACAATATTTACAAAAATGTAATGGGTGTACTCACTTTTGTGAGATTCTGTAATATGTGACATTTTGTGGTTACTGTTAAATGTCCCTATGGTGGATTATGAGTTGAGGAAATATCCCTGGTGGTCCAGGGTCTACACTACTCACAAGACAATAGGGATATTTGGCTTTTGGTGGAAATATCAGGATGAACATAACATTTCAAAAACATTTCTTCAAATGAACTAAATGAGCCGATCTCTTCCCTTTAGATGCACACGTCCAACTGTTGGACTGGCAAAATTCCCAACAGGTGTTTGATCCCTGAATCACCTAATAAATTTAGGGGATCAATTTGAATTGGGATTTAAACAGTCCTCCTCCTCCTGCTGTTCACATTGTGACATCATGAGACCATGATAACACCTTACAATTGATCAACAGTACTTCCCCATTGCGAGGCTTCAAACTGGATACTCTCAGACGGAAGAGTCACAGAAAGGCAAAGAAGTGGACGTCCTTTGGCTCCATCACACACTGATGACCGCTTCATTGTAACCAATGCCCTGCAGAACCGGATGATGAATGCCGCACAACCCCAGGCACGTTTAAGGGAGATGAGAGGCACCAAGTGTCACATCAGACCATTCGTAACCATTTAGATCAGTGTGGTCCGAGGCAAGGGGGCCTGATCTGGCTGATGCATAGCGCTCTCCTTGATGTCTCCATCACTTCTGCTCAGAGTGAATCGATTTTCATCACTGAACAGCACTGATGCCTGTGCCTGGTGGTGTGGTCAGGTACCCTTACCAGCATGCAGGCCACACTGATGTAATTGGTTACAGATGGTCTGATGTGACACTTGGTCGCCTCTCGCCTCCCTTAAACGTGCCTAGAGTTGTGTGGCATTCATCATCCGGTTCAGCAAGGCATTGGTTACAATGAAGTGGTCATCAGTGTGTGATGGAGCCAAAGGACGTCCACTTCTTTGCCTTTCTGTGACTCTTCCAGTCTCTCTGTATCTCTGATACAACCTGCTGATGACACTCTGTGACACTCTAAGCTCAGGGGCCACTTTTGTCAAGGACAGTGACAGGTTAATGTAAACAATCCTGCTAGTCTTGGGTAGTAACGGCATTAAGGTCAACATCCCTGATGGTCTTAGGAGCTTATTTTTACCTGTTGTCCTATGGAAAAAGAAAGCAGGCTGCGACCATCCTCTCTTATATTCAGCTTCCCCATCATGACCAGCACTCTTCATAAATATCAGTTTATGATACAGAAAACAGATGCTATGCAGCCACATAGTTGTATCTATTATTGGGTAGAGCATTTTAATAGGTTTTGCCATCTGGCTTATTCACAGACCCTGCTCTTCACAGCCAGTTTCAGACTCCCACTTCCTGTTCAGGCTGATGGCAGTTCTACAGTAGTGACATTTCAGCTCTGCTATTTCCAGCTGAGTCTGTTAGAGGGACATGATGATGGAGGGGTCTTAACAGCAGGGAACAAGGCTACAGAGCTGTAAAGGGTTAAAGTTTGTCATTAAAAAAGTTAAAACAGCTCCTTTGCTGCTGATAAGTCAGGGCACAGCCTGATGTTAAAATCCCAGCCTGGGCTGCTAGAGCAGAGAGAGTTGGTCAGCTGCCCAGGAAATCTTTTGCAAACAAGCAGGAGATAAGAACTGTATCTAACCGTGAAGTGATGCAAGATGAGAAATCAATGTATTTGGTAATAGTTTATATTTACCTTTGCCGACATGTTTAGAGGAAATAAATCACCAATATATTTGAGACACTGACATATATTGTTTTCTTCTTAGCTGTCTTAAATTTCTAATTGTAGATTTTTTTATTTCTGTTTCTTGTATATGATTATGGGGGGCGGCCATCTTGCCTGAGCTGTTTCAACAGCATTTGAAGAGATGCTTCACAGCAGCTACATGGACATAGGAGCCTGTGAACAGGAGCCGACCCTTTGACTTCTATAGAAGAGTTTTCTAGGCTCTGTGATCTGGGAAGAAGTCAGTGTGCAGAGAGGTGAGAGGGGAAGCTGTGATATCTCTTATTGTGACTGGTGGATCCTGTGTTATTTATACACATTGGTGTCACCTTTCAGTGTAATCCTGCCTGTGCTGATAATGAGGAGACTGCTGAAAAGTTTTCTCTACAGAACAGGAAGTGTCAGACTATTGTTAGGCCTAGTGGCCAAAGTGAAAACTGCAGGATTTCAGGATTTTAAAAATATCGATAGTGATATGTGAAATTAAAAAAATAAAAAAATAACCCAAAAATCTTAAAAATTGTGATTAACTTAAAAACATGATATAAACAATAGGTCATTTTCTGATGACACATTCCCTTTAAAGTTAATCAATTAAATGGAAATATTTTAATGAACACTGTATCTAATCAATGATGAAGTTGTCGAGCCCTTGTGTTCTTTGAACCCGACTACCGTACCTGTCCAGTTACCCAACATTAAAACTTAAAGGGGTTTTGCCAAGAAGTGATTTCCTCACCTAACAGGCTGAACTGTCCTCTTGAGCCTTGAAAAAAGGGGCGTTGTGTTTCTGTGTTTATAAAAACAAGTACCTCCTCCGTGATGTCATCACTCCACCTCCCATGCAGGCTTCCGAGGCTGATATTCAGTCTCTGTAGTTGAGCAAACATTGTTTGGCTAAACCACAGAGGATTACTATATTGTGCACAAGCTCTACAGGTTTTGTTTTCTCCCTCTTACCTGCTCAGGAGAGAATATCCAAGCAGGCAGCCTTCAAGAACTGCTGCAAGGGGGGAGGGAGGAGGGCTGTGCAGGGATCGTCTCCATGTTTACTCAGATAATTACATTACAACCAGTGGATTCTCTATACAGCAGAGAACGGCTTTGTTCTCCCCCTCCCTTCAAAGCTCCTTCATGTGCCCTGCCATCTGATAAGAAGTGCAAACAACACAAGTATGGCCAGATCAGCTCCTGGTCCTAGCTAATGTAAACAGTCACGAATCTAAGGGCATCTAAGCAAAGCTGCAGCTCTCACAGGCTACACTTTTTTTAATTACATATATTTAGAAAAGTGATTAAATACCCATTTTGGAGGATCCCACATCAACATTACATCGTGGCAAAACCCCTTTAAAAGAAAAGTCTATAAGTGGCTACTTCCATTAACTTTAAAGCAATATTAGCATATTCTCTATCTACTTCATTATCTTGGATAATAGTGAGCAAAGAGTTTCATTGCTTATGTAATATAAATCCAGCATTGCTCTTTTCTTGACACCTTGATGTCAGCAGAATTCAAGTTCAGTTTCCACTGCCTGCATACTATGAATGGAGCCAGCAGAGGGCTGTTGCAATGCATTATTATGGCAGTCTGTTTCCCCAGCCGAAATCCCTAGGTTTATGAAATCCTTAACATCTCTACATAGTAACATCTGACATATACTCTGCTAAAGAAAAGCTGGTTTTACCTGACCTACAGGAACATTATAGGAACCTATACATTGTATATAGGTAATTTTATAGAGTCATTGTAGAGAAATATATCATCACTATACAGTGGTCCCTCAACATACAATATTAACTGATTGAACCATAACTCCATGGAAAACTGCCAATTGGTTACAAAGCTTCAAAATGTGACCAACGTAATGCAAAAAGGAGATTAAAGAAAATGAAGCAGATAATAATCCAGATAAAGCGCATACTTCCACATAATATGGGAAAGAGCTGCTGGAAGCTGGAAATCACTTTCTATGTTGAGGACAGGAGCTTCTTTGGGGGATATACTTTATACACAATGTACAGAAAAAAAGAAAATGGGGTCCTGACCTGGTGTCCAAAGGAGCCGCTCATCCTGGCACATGTAAGAGCAGTACAGAACATGTAGTACCGCACTGTACTGTAGAGAGGAGCTATTGACCACCAATCACTGCATGCCCCTTACTAAAATATGTAGGAGTAGTACAGGACATGTTGTACCTCACAGTATTGTACAGGAGTTCTCCTAGACCGCCAATCACTGCATGCACCTCACTAATACATGTAAGAGCAGTACAGGACATGTAGCACAGCACTGTACTGTAGAGAGGCGCTATAGAACACCAATCACTGCATATACTCCACGAATACATGTAAGAGCAGTACAGTACAGGACATGTAGTACCGCACTGTACTGTAGAGATCCGCTACTAGACCACCAATCACTACATGCACCTCACTAATACATGTAAGAGCAGTACAGGACATGTAGTACCGCACTGTACTGTACAGAGGAGCTATAGACCGCCAATCACTGCATATACTCCACGAATACATGTAAGAGCAGTACAGGACATGTAGTACCACACTGTACTGTAGAGATCCGCTACTAGACTGCCAATCACTGCATGCACCTCACTAATACTTTAAAGGGTAAGCAGGCAATTTTTACAGGTGACATGGTTAAAGTACATCAACTGTACCCGTAGAGAGGCGCTATAGATCACCAATCACTGCAAGTGCCTCAGTAATACATGTAAGAGCAGTACAGGACATGTAGTACTGCACTATACTGTAGAGAGGCCCTACTAGACTGCCAATCACTACAATCACTGCACTAAGACATGTAAGAGCAATACAGAACATGTAGTACTGCACGGTACTGTGAAGAGGCGCTATAAACCGCCAATAAGTACACTGCACTAATACAGGGGTTTTACAAAATATTCATGATAATTGATTGGATCTTCCATCAGTCACATGAGCTGCAAATTAGAAATGTCTCTGACATTGTGTGGGGAGTGCAGTTTCAAGATACAATGTCCCAGGAAAAACCATTGTATGGAGGAAATATTGTATCCTGAGGCTACTGTAACTTAAGAGACCAGTGTATGCAATTATTACAGAGTAATTATAGGTATATTGTTTCTTATTTCCACTTTTAGCACCGTAGCACATTACATCAAATTATTTTGCCCTTAAAGGGGTTTTCTCGTAAAAGGGTTTCAAGAAAGAGCTTTTCTCTGTCTCTTCAATCTTCATTCTGTGTGATCAGTGGATGAGAGAGGATGTCACAGCTCTGTATCACTGCAAAATTATAATCCCTGTTAAAACATAACTTTTACTAGATTATCTAAAATTATACATCAGTATTACAATTACACGTACATAGTGATATTATCTGTCATTAAAGCGGAGCCGCCCTTTATCGGGGCGATTACTCCATGACGGGGGGTATTAGTTGCTGTATCATTTAGGTATTGTGGTGATTTAAGGGTTTAGGATTATTATTTTAGATACTTAAAGGGGTTTTCATCGTTTAAAAGGTTTAAATGAGTGATACTAGGTCAAATCCTTGTTCTATTATAATGTGTGTAATTCTGATGTGAGGGGTCACAGCTCTGCAGACCTCCTGCAATGGTCAGTTCTCATGTCTGCAGAGCTGTCACTTCCCTCCACAAGCTCCTTGTAACCAGACCATCTGTATTGGTGTAAACAGTTATACATATGGACTGAGATGATGAAACGAATGATGAGTGATGAAGAAATGCACTCTGCTCCCCCATCTGTTCTCAGGCAGGAGGTAGAGGTATACTGTATATAGTGTATAAGGGTGTGTTATATGGATGGGGTGGGGTGAGTAGAGTGTATAAGGGTGTGTTGTTATGTGGGTGGGGGTAGTAAAGGGTATAAGACTGTTTTAAATGGGGGGAGAGAGTGAATATAACAGCTAGAGACTCAGTAATTGTCCAGATCCTTCACATAGAGCTATCACTGGGAGAGGAGCAGAGAGAGGAGTTCAGGCAGCTTTCATTACACAGACTCAGCCATCACACAAAGCTGAGGCAGATAGTTTCACTTTACACTTTAAACAGCTCAGAGGGGAGAAAACACAGAGGGAAGGCAGCCCATCACAGCACAGGGAAGCGTGTCCTGCACAGGGGGCATGTCTAGACCATGGACACTCTGAACTAAATATCAGTCATTCAATCACAGAAAAAGGAGTGTGGCCCAACCCCTAGCTTCATATTTAGCTCTAGACACTCACATATTAGCTCATATCTGCTATACTAAATGATTTAGGTAATGCAAACCAATTGAAATAGTGTAACTTTGTAGGAAGAAAACCCCTTTAACTTCAAACCTGTTATTATTGTAGAAAGATTCATAATCCAGATAACAACATATTCTTTCCTTTCTTCTCTTTGTTTGTAGTCAGTTTTAATTTTGGAAAACATTTTTGCAAAAGGTGCTAAGTAAGCCAATTATCTGTGAGGACAAGCTCTTTGTTGCCATTGATGCATCCCAAATTCTTATGCATCAACAGAATATGTATTTTTGTAGCAACCTGCATTGTCGATCATGGTCCATTTGCATGGTCATTCTTAGAATTTAAATGAAAGATTTGTGTGCTGTACTAGTATCACACATAGGAGGGGGAGAAAAGGGTAAGCCGCCCATTATAAGCTCTTGGTACCAGGCTTGCAAAAACTCAAGCTGTCCCCTTGGGAAAAACCCTGTTTCC
The DNA here is from genome assembly GCA_025379985.1 of Phyllomedusa bahiana. NCBI lineage: Eukaryota > Metazoa > Chordata > Amphibia > Anura > Hylidae > Phyllomedusa > Phyllomedusa bahiana. The sequence goes on along the minus strand of JAODAL010002359.1, from coordinate 27,707 downwards.
CTTCCTGCACAGACATTAACTCCCCTCTTAAAGGGTAATTAATACTTTGATTCACTTTAAAAAATTTTTTAAAAAATTTTTGGGTATGGATTCAGCTTGCGGGAGGGGGGTGTGATTTTTGGAATGGGTGCGAAATCTTTATGTCACCATATAGCTAGCTAGGGATTAGATAACACATAATACCTTATCAATGGGGTAGAAAACAAGCTTCAGAAACCCTTGCATTGTTGACTGTTTGCTCATTTGAGATCTCCACCAATTATTTAAAAACAATAAAAATCTGCAAAATCAAAAAAATGTAGTAGTCCTATGATGGTTTGGTCTAAAGGGGTTTAGGAAAATTTATTTTTTCCGTTTTATGCACACTACTGTCCTGCCCCCTTTACGTAGCCCAAGCCGAAAAAGACATGTGGATCATTCCCCCTTGTTCGGGTGGAATGGGCTTTCCCATAATCGATTAAATTTTTCCCACCCAACAGCCTCCAACAGCTTGTTTTTTTTTGGGCCTGTTTGTGGTTGAGCACAACCCAATAAAAAAGAAAACATAGGAATGTTTGGAAAAAAAGAAATTTTAGGGGGGGGATACTTTTGATACATGCAAAATTGAGCTTTTTGTTCAATTTTTGATAAAAACTGTATAAGCTACCTGCCAAAACAAGGGCGACCTAATCCCGGTGGGGAACCTACTTATACGTTCCCCCTCTCTCTTTTTCAGACTCCACTTTCAGGGAAAGAGAGATTCCCGCACAGCTACTTGCAATGATTTCAAAACTGTGCAGGGGGAAGGGTGAAAAAAAACCAAAAAGAGGGGCACCCTCCCCCATAAAAATTTGTCTAAAAAAAAAAAATTTTTTGGGTTGCACACCCCAAAGAGTTTGTGGTGAAGATTTTGGGTTTTTTTTTTTTCTGGAACCTCTTTGAAAAGTCACCATGTATGGCCTGCCAGAAATAAAAAGGAGGCCCCTTTTTTTAAAAGTTTAATTTTTAGCACGTTAAAATTATTCATAAAGGGGGTTTTTGTCTTATTCCAAAACGTGCTGAAAGAAATTTTCTTCTTCACTTTGTTTCCCCTATTAGGGGGAGTAAGTCTCAGCAAGCTGGACTGGGCCCAGGGTGAACGGGGGGAAACCCCCCGGTGGGCCTGAGCATAGCAGCCCCTGGATTTAAATTTTTAAACTGCAATACATCAGGGTGAGAGGAGAAAGGGGGCAAAGAGAAAAAAGGGCAAAAAACGGGAGTTAAGAGGTTTTACAGTTGCTGTAGGGTGGGCCAAAAAGAACAACCCCTTTGGTGGGCCCCAAGAATTTAACTCCCCGGTGGGCCCCGAAAAAAATTTCCCAAGGTGAGCCCAGAAACAACTCCACTGGATGATCTAGACCCCCTCAGTCAATTAGTCAACAAAGGGGTCTGTGGGCCCCCCGGGGGGGCGGTGAAAACCCCCCCGGTGGAAAAAAAGAGACAGTGCCGCCCCCCCTGGGGCCGGCCGCCCCCTTGGTCAATGAACAACCCGGGGCCTGTGTCCCCCGGGTTCAGAGAAGGGCCCGCTCCGGGTGCACGGTTTAGCGGGGGCAGAGGCCCCCCCCACACTCTGCTCCCCATTTTGGCCCCCGGGCAGGTGTAAGGGGTTTTGGCCTGGGCCTTTAAGGGGCCTTTATACCCAACCTAAAGGGGCCCTGTCTTTCAGGGGTTGGACGGGGAAAAAAAGGGAATAAGACCGATCATAAAAGAGGAAAAGAAACATCATAATAGGTAAAGGAGCCCGGGGTGTCAGGGGGATTTTTTTTATTAACTGGTCTGCTGAAAATTTAAGGGGGGTGACCCAATGGGGGTCAATACCTATGTGGTTCCCATAGGAGGTGGTTTGTTGGGGTTTTTTAACCCGAAAATGGGTTTTTGAAACCCCTAGGGGTTTCCATATTGGCAAAATTTGTGGTTATCCCGAGCTGGGTCTATCACTTGTGGTCATATATTTGTTTGGTAGTTATACCGGCTTTTGCTGTCCCCCTTTTGGGCCCTAATGGGATTTTGTTAGGTTATAAAATTTAATTTTCTGATCACTAGGGGTTTATTGGTGTTTTAGGGAACCCTAACGGTTCTACTTTTGTGGTTCTTTAATGCTGTTTTTGGTTATCTACCCCGGGGTTCCCCCTCTTGGGGCTTTAAAGGCTTTTTAAATTTTACCCGGCTGGGGGTTGACAAACTATCTGACTTTTAAAAATCCTTTGGTTCCAAAGTTTTTTTCATGATTGATAGTTTTAATTTTAAAATGCTTTTTTCCGGGGTTCAAAATTTTTGGGGGGGTTTGCCCCTTTTTGGAAAAAGGGAAGCTTGGGGGGGTTTTCCCTAGTGTGTTTAAAAATTTTTTATAATTTTACCCAAAAGGGGGGGGTGCCCCCCCAATGGGCCTGGTGGACCCAGGTGGGGGGGGACATTTAGTTTTTTTCAGAAATGTTTTTGGGGTGCAAAACAAACGTTATATTGGTGTAATTATTTTAAATTTAAAAAAGGAAGGGGGGCTTAAATTTTGGGTTTTTGTCCCCGCCCCTCTCCAGGTTTTCTAAGAAGGGCAGCTTTTCCCGGTTTTGGGGTGTTTTTTTTTTTTTCTCTTGTAATGGGGTGGTTTTACCCTTGTGGGGCCCATTTGGTTTATTTTGGGGTTTAAAGATACTTGGGTGCCCATTTTGGTCATTGAAAGTTGGGGCACTTAAAAAATCTTTTGTCAAAAAATTTGGGGTGAGTTAAATGTTTTTTGTTGACCCCTATTGGCTCTATATGGTGGTTTTTTGTAGGTTATACCTGAGCTGGGGGTTGACCTATGGGTTTATTTTCGGTGTTGTAGGTTATACCTGGCTGGTGTCTGACCTCTATGTGGTCTCTATATGGTGGTGTTGTGGATTCCTGGTGGGTTCTACCCTATGTGTTCTCTATATGGTGGTATTTTGAGGGGTTTATACTTTGCTGGTGTTGAACTTATGGGTCTCTTTTGGGGGTTGTGGATACCGAGCTGGGGTTTTTGACCTCTATGTGTTTTTAAAAATGGCGGTGTTGTAGGTTATACCGAGTTTGGGGTCGCCCCTTTTTGGTCTCTTTGGGGGTTTGTAGGTTTACCTGAGCTGGTGTCTGTCCCTTTTGTGGTTCTATATGTTGGTGTTGTAGGTTTATGGTTGTGGTTAGTGGGGGCGTTACACTTGCCCTGTTTGTAAAAGGGGAGGGAACACCCTGACCCCGTGATAGGAGTTTCCTTTTTACTTTCTTGTGGGGTTTATTTTAGAAGGTGGTGAGGTGCTGACAGAAAGGGGAAAGTGGGGGTGGGTTATATTGTATTTTTTGGGTGGGGGGGATATTGTATGTGGGGGGGTGGGGGGGGATATTGTATGTGGGCGGGAGGAGGATATTGTATGTGGGTGGAGGGGGATTTTTAGTGGGTGGAGGGGGATATTGTTTTGTGGGTGGAGGGGGATATGGATGGTGGGCTCTTAGCTCTTGCTATGAATTTTGTAGAAATGCATAGTGTGAGTAGTGATCTGTGAAAATCCCTTGGGTTTTTTGTGTTTCTAACAATTCATTTTCCTTTTTTGCACATGTTTTTTTTTGTGGGGTAAAAATTTGGGCGCAAATTTATTTTCCAAAGAGGGCCGGTAATTTTTTTCTTTGTCATAGGGTGGGGTTTTATTTAAAAATGCGGGCCCCAAAGTTTTTTGGTGTAAAGACAGGTTCTTTACAAAAAAATATACGTCAAAGGGGGGTTTTGGGTTTGCAAAATTTTTGACCCAAAAAAAAATTGCCGGGTTTTTCTGTTTTTTGGGGGTTGCGGGGCCTTTTAATGGCATAGTTTTTTTATATTACAGTTTTTTTATATCGGGAAAAAACGTCCAACATTTTTTTTTGCCCAAAATTACACCAAAAAAAAAGGGTTTCCCGTATATTGGGGGCATGTCCCCCCTTAGGTACATTTTTGTCAAAAATTGTAAAAAACCATCACAATGGCCAGGTGACCTCAATCCAAATGGGAACCTACTCTATATGGTACCTCTCTTGGTGTCTGTTCAAACCTCCACATTTCAGGGAGAGAAGATTCCCGCTTACTCTTTCTGATTAAGGAACCTGTGCAGTGGGTGGAGTGCAAGACCAAATGGGTAACCCGCCCCTTCCCATGCAAACAGTCTAAAACAAAATATGGTCAGCACATCCACTGTGAAAAATGAGTAACTAGGTGCACCCTGGTGTGGCAACCAAAAGCAAAAACAAACAAAAACAATATTAGGTACTCTACAAAAACATAAAAAACTTTCAAAATGGGGAAAAGGGTTTTTTGCTACTTTGGAATTATGAAACTTTTAGGTTCTTTGGTATTTTTTGATCAAAAACTGTTAAAAGCCCCTTTACCAAGGCAAGGGGGACCTCAATCCAGCCCAACCCAAGACCACAGAACAACAAGGTGGGAGCACTAAGCACTGAGCCACCATGCTATCCCCAAACATCATTACCCCTTCAAATTTTCAAAAAAATGTGTGTTCAAACCCTTGTAGAATTTTCCCTTTTTTATATAAGAAAAATGATAAATTTATGGTTGAGGGTGGGGTTCATACGTGTCAGGGGTCATGCACATCCCCCCCCAGAGGAAAAGGAAAAGACGCTGTGCCTTCTGTTTTGCATAGGGAGTTTGCCCGAACAAAAAAAACCCTAAAAATAAAAATGTAATTAATAAATAATAAACTTATCAAATAAATTAGAGAACAAAAGAAACGGGTGAAAGAAGACATTAAAAATTCTCACTGGATTAATGTGACCATAGACAAGAAGATCTGTTATCTATCAAAATGAAACTTGGTTCTAATACTTTTTAGTCATTAGTTTTGCCTCAAGAACATGGGGAACAGATGTCCCCCACCATGCAAAGCTTTTTAGTGAAAAAATTCCTCTGTAATAAACTCCCATGTTGCTGCCACCCCTGTCTCCTATAGATCTTGCTATGGGTCCTTATGGTGAATCAATGTGCTGCATTGTATTCACTCCCATTGTATTCTTCTCCAAGTTTACTCCATTCATGACTATTGTCCTCAGCCAACACCAAATCCAGTGCTCAGTGCAACCTGGCATCAAAGTCATTAGGCAGAGGGTGGGCGGGGGGCTCCTTTTGTCACTCAATTGCCTTTTCCATGTTGATCATGGAGAACCAAGCTGTTGGCGTGGCGGCTGTTAGCTTATTGAAGGTCTGCCATATAAATGTATCCAACCAAAAACCTAATTGGATCTACTACCAATCAGGGTCAACCTGAGTTCTAATACTCTTTACTCATTAGTTTTGCTTGAAGAACAAGGAATAATTCCTCTGTGATACCGCATCCGATGGAGCATGACATTCTTACATATTTGCTCTGGGTACTTAGGGTGAATCAGTGGGCTCCAATGCATGCTGTACTACAGGTGTATGGAGCTGAGCCCACTCCATACATGAATATTGATCACAACTGACACCAACACTGATATGCTGTGCTCAGTGCAACCTGGCATCTAAGCCATTAGACGAGGGGGTCTGTCCTTGTGACAACCAAGTGCCTAGTCCCCACTGTGACCATGGGGTACCAAGCGGCATTGCAGACCCCCAGGCTTGTCCTGTACACATACCAAAAGCTCACTGGATAAATGTGATCGTAGACAAAAAGATCTGCTACGGTATCAGGGTAAACCTCGGTTCCAATACCTGTTACTTATCAGTTAGGCCTCAAGAACATGGAGGAACTAGATGGTGAAAAATGTAATAAATATTAATGCAGGCAGTCCCTGTTTTATTAGCAGGATAGGGACTGTAGGCTTGTTCTTAACAGAGGCGTAACTTCAAGCTCTAAGTGCAAAAAGTTAAATGGGGGCCCCCCCGTTACCGTGCACCATTTACAATACTGATGACTTCTTATGTGGAAGAAGGGCTTTTGGGCCCCCATAGGCTGCAGGGCCCGGTAATGACAGCTACCGCTGCACCCCCTATAGCTACGCCCCTGGTTCTTAAGTTCAATTTGTATGTGAGCACTTTTGTTAGGTTGGATTTTTAAGCAGATTCAGTATTTGGAATCCACCTGTAACCAGTGTCCATAGGCCGCAATAGAAAATCTGAGCTGTAGTCTACACCGCTCGCATTTTCTATTAACGGAATTCAAAACCACCAGCTTATTGAACATGTTCTATGATCCGGATTCTAGTACAGTCCATTGCATTGGGCTGGCCGAAATCCGAAAACCGACCGCAAAATCTGTACCAAAATCTGCAGTACAACGATTGTAAAAGATTTCTGACGGCATTTTACCATCGCAGTGCAGACATAGCCTATCTACAGCAAAAAAAAATGTTTTGGATAGTGCAGGGAAGGTTTAACACCCCTTTTACATTAGTTTTCCTGTCTGTGACCCTGTTTAGTAGATTTCACCTCACTTTCTGTCTGTCATGTGTTGCTGTTGCATGCTGGCACTTGTAGTTCCACAGCTACTATCTGCTCTGAAACATGGAACAACAATTGCCAGCATGCCACAGCAAAAAATATAAATACATGAAGTCCATGGCATGCTGGCACTTGTAGTTCCAAGCTACTAGCTGCTCTGAAACATGGAACTGCCACAGCAACATGTTAAACACATTGTGAGACTCCTCACTCATGTTTGGCCGCCATCTTGGACAGTCTCAGGGGTCATAGCTTACGGATCGCTACTTTTGGTAAGAGATTAATGACACTCTGACACCAGGCTTCTGTTTTAAACTGGCCTCAGCCAGATTTATTATTCAGCAGAGTTTAAAGTGAACAAAACAACAAATGAAATCCTCGTCCATCTAGTCACTACCTGAGCATATCTCTCAGTGGTCTGGATCTAACATCCAGTCCCACCCAACAGTGTCCCACTTTACCCAGTCTCTTCCGGCTTCTCTCAAGCTTCTGGGGGGCCAGATCCTCTTCTCAGCTGCCCTGCTGCTCCACTGTCAGGTAGCAGACCCCATGCCCTGATTACCTGGAGCAGCAGGCTTTTATAAGCCTCCAGGGACCTGAACAAAACCTGTCCTGGAACATAGAAGTAGACACCCACCCAACACATTGTCTACTCCTGATAAGAGCCAACCCGGGAACGGCTGAACAGCCACACTACTATACCTTGCTTACTGTGGCTGACAATATACTGTACATGGCTGGCTCCTACCCCACCAAGGCCAGGTAACTTGGGTGGTGTATTGCTTGCAGGTATCCTGCTCTGCTCCACCTAATGGCAGAAACATGCCTGAGGTCACTCCGCCACAACATGTACTAATCAGCACCCATACAACAAGTACATGTGTACTGCGGCATGCTGGCACTTGGTTTTCCACATCTACAGATGCCAGCATACCACACACATTGTAAGGGTGCTGATACGGTGCAGTTCTGTATTTTACATTGGAGGCAAGCCGGCAAGGATGGGGGGGAATCGGGAGCTGTAAGAATAGATGTGCCGCACCGAGGCTGAAAGAGCAAGGCAAGAGCAGCGTGAAGGAGCTGTTGTGCCAGCCTGTTGAGAGAGGTTCCCAGCCCAAGGTGGGTGGGCAGGAGGAAAGAAAAAAGAGCAGCTATGTGTGCCGACCGGAAAGACGCAATGGGTAGAGAAAGGCTTACAATGTTCCAGCGTTATTATGGGGCACACCGAGCCATTCTTTCCTTATCAAGTTATAGCAAAAATGGAAGCATGTACTGTGTCATGAAGACCAAAAGGAGCCACATTCTTAACCCCTATATTTACTATTTTGCCATAGGCAAACTTAAACTCTATCAGTTCTCTATCTATAAAACACTAAAACATAACTTTTATTATGTATAACACTTACCTCTATACACACTATTTAAAAACCTGATTTTTAACCTCTCAATTTATCCCTTTCTACTTATGAAGGAAGGAATAGCTCCTTTTCTATTATCAAGTCTGGTGGAACCCCACCTACCAACAGGAAAGCCTTATATATACAGCAATTTACTAGCTCCAGTAAGGAATCCCAAGCCTCCTACTTGGGCAGTCGTCCCTAATTCGATGGACATAAAACATATAAGGTTTCCTCTTCAGACCCTCTGCAGCGGGTGACACTTGTAGACAGAGGTGAGAAATCACAATTTAAAACGTCATATCTGACCTCGCCGACATGCTTCACCAGCTAACCTGGCTTCATAAGGGGTTAGAGGTCCGGTGGACTTTCTTAACCCCTCACAAAATAGTCCAAAAAATTAGCTGATCATCAAAGTCCAGCTCCCGGGAACCAGAGGGGAAGTTGCTGTCGCCTGATAATTACCTGCACTTATTGTATAATTATAGGATAGGCCATCAATGTCTGTGCAGTGAGGGCCAACCCTCCGGGACCTGCACTGCTCTCCAGCATGATCGAGTCTTGGTATTCCAGATAGTGCCACAACCCTTTTAGATTTTTCGCAGGCAAAACAGCACAGCTGCACATCCAGTATACAGATGCAGCACTGAATCTGGGAAAGGATCCAGTGTGCAATGCGACTCCTTTATTCTGCTGATTAGTGGAGTCCCAGCAGTCACATCCCTTGTTATCCCACATTGATGGAACATTTTAGAATTTAAAAAAAAAAAAAAAAATCATTAGAAAATAAAGACAACAAAATATTTACAAAGTTATTCAAATTATATCTAGAATCAAAGGGAATCTGTCAGCAATTTTTTTTTTTTACTCATTAAAACAAGCCCCTGATCCATATTCTTTTCTTTTTCGCCGTTTTTATTTTCTAATTGTAGATTTCTCAATTCGGTCATCTATATATGATTGTGGGGACAGCATTCTTGCCTGCACTTCTTTAACAGCAGTCAGAGAGATACTTTACAGCAGCTTTATGTACATAGGAGCCTTAAAGGGTTGTCTTGCTACAAGGATTGATGCTTTTTATGTTAAAGAGCTTGCAAAAACAAGTCACTTTGTAATATGTGTCCATTACCAGTGTCCTACCTATTCCTAGATATCCCCTCTTGTATGGGCTGCATCAGCTTCTCAGGTCGCTATAGCTACAGACCTGTTTGATCTATCCTGATAGGCTGCCAGCTCTGGTCGCTATAGCTACAGACCTGTTCAATCTCTCCTGATAGGCTGCCAGCACTGGTTGCTATAGCTACAAACCTGTTCAATCTCTCCTGATAAGCTGCCAGCACTGGTTGCTATAGCTACAGACCTGGCTTCTACTGCAGTCTATAGAAAGCCAGTAAACCACGGCCCCGAATCCAAAATGAAACCAAGAAAACAGGACTGAGGTAAGATGAATCAATGTAGTGAGACAACCCCTTTAAGACTGACTCAGTCCCGTTGACTTCTATAGAAGAATTTTCTAGGCTCTGTGACCTGGGAAGAAGTCAGTGTGCAGAGAGAGGGGAAGCTGTGACATCTCCTATTGTGACTGGTGGATCCTGTGTTATCTGTACATCAGTGTAATCCTGCCTGTGCTGATCATGAGCAGACTACTGAAAATCTCTCTCTGTACAGAACACGAAGTGTCAGACTATTATAAGGCCTAGTGGCCGAAGTGAAAACTGCAGGACTTAAGAATTATTGAAAGTAATATCGAAAATGTAAAAAAATACATGACCAAAAAGTCCTAAAAAAAAATGTATTTAACATAAAAACATGAGTTAAACAATAAGTCATTTTTTGACGACCAATTCCCTTGAAACTGAAATTGCGTGGGAAAATATAGTATAAAAGTAAAGTTTCCTTTAAGCATTTATAGATGACTTTATCATAAACACTTGTCAGTTATAAGATTAAAACCAGGTGATGTGGATGACATCGATTATTTCATGACAATAGCACCTGTCACGGGGTGGGAAATATTAGGCAGTATGGTTGCACTTTGAATTCAGGTCAGTGTCAAATTTGTGGTCCAATATTGGTAGACCCAAAATTAATTTTGCCGAACATCACCAAAAAATCGAGCTAAAAACAAACGGGTCGGGGCGTAACTTAAGGGCCCGGGGCCTTGTGCAAAAATTTAGCTTGATCCCCCAAATACCTCCAGACAGTGGCTGTGGACCACTACTTTTGAACACCAGGTTCCCTACTTGATGGAGACTATTATTTCTACCTCAGAGGTTGTCCTGTGGAAGAAAATTACTTTGGGGCAAAGGTTGTGGAAAAAGAGAAAATTTTCCTACCTGTTCCCCATATTGAGCTTTGGGGTTCTCCCGGTCGCAATCAACCTAAAAACCACCATATATAAATCACATTGTGGTCAGAAACCAAGTTCACACTGATCCAAAACAGAAGCAAAACAAACACATCAGGACAACCCGGTGACACTTTTCCCGATGAGGCCCTTTTTTTCTTTTTTTTTTCCCTCCGACTTTAAAACCTTAGACTTCTCCTGACCACGACTCATCCCTGCAGTATTTACCACACAAACATCTTACACTCCTCACTTTCCTGGACCTTTCTATCTGTTCCCCAACCCTTTCAAAAATTCCCATCCTAGCACCCCAAAGGAATAAAGACCCCCGTGCCCGAAGAATAAAGTACCCCCAGGGAGATTTGGGGGGTTTCCTTTTGGGCCCCTATTTTAGTCTTTGTTGGGTTTCCCTATAATTATGCCCCCCCCCAAATTAGGTAGAAGATAGGGGGACCCTTTTTTTTTTGGTGGGAACCCCAAATGGAAAGGAAAACCCCCCCTTTACTTAGAAGGAAAGTATAAAAACCCAAATAAATTTTTTTATTTTGGGTATTTTTAAAGCCCCCTAAAGATGAAGCCCGGGTAGGCATAAGACCCCATTATGTAATTTGGTTCCAGCTAGGAAAAACGTATGGCCCTGGAGATAGAAAAAGCCCAATAGGTAGGGGGGTAGCTTTATAGGAACCTGTGGGTTTAGGAGTCACACCTTTGGGGTAGGTAAAAGGGCCCCAAGTAATGGTAAAAAGGCCCCTAAGGTAATAAGCCCTTTAGAAAGATATATAGGCCCCTGATAAGCAGGGAATAGCCCTTTTGGTGGGAAAGGTACAAATTTAGGCCCCTGTCGTATGAGGTAAAAAGGGCCCTTGCTGGGAATAGAGACCCCCTGTAGGTAGGTGGGTAGGGCCAAGTAGGAGGTTATAGGCCTAAAACCTGTAGTAGATGATATATGGGTCCAGTGGTAAGTAAAAAAAAGGGGCTTTGTAGGTTTATGGGGCCCCAAAAGCTGTAGGTTTGTCGGGACACACACAACACACCTGGTCAGAGTATTATGTGACTGTAACCACCACGAATGTTACATGGGGCAAATGAGCATCAGAGCTGGACCAATCAAGAAATAAAAATTTGGTGAACCCGAAAATTCAATTTCCCTAAATAGGCGCATCCTTACCAAAAGAAGAGATGGCACCAGGATGTACTGTGGGAAGAAGAGAAGCCAATGGAGGCAATTGAATGCCCTAGGCAATGTTCTGCTAGAAAACGTTGGATCCTGACATCTGGAAGTTCTTGACAAAAAACATCCCCTTAATATGTACAGACCAACTCCACCCCCTTATGAAAGTTTTCCCCCAGGCAGTGGCCACTTCACAGGATACCTTCCACCACTCTACACAACTTTTAAAAAAGGGTCTAGGAAAAAGAAAATTTAAGGTCCAAAAACATGGAAAAAGAGAGAGCATCAAACGGGTTGAAAAACTGAAAATGAGTCCTTTTATGCCTCCATAAAACACCCCAATACATGCAACGTTTCGGCATGAATAGGTCTTTATCTATTCAGGTCGAAACGTTGCATATATTGGGGTGTTTTTTGGGGTTTCGTATGCCCCATGGACTCAGGGGCTTGAAGCTGTGCATCCTGAAATAATTGTAAGGTAGTGCTGCAGAGCTACTCATTTTTTGGATTAAAGAGTTCAAGGTCGTGACTTGACCTCTAAACTCCCTAGAACTCCATAGTCTCAAGCATCTGTGGGATATGATTCATGGAGGCCGCACCTCACAACAGAGCTTCAGGGGAATGTGTCATCAAAAAAAGACTTAAATTGTTTAACTCACGTTTTATTGTTAAAACACATTTTTTAAGAATTTTTGGTTATTTTTTTTTTCATTTTCCATATCACTTTCCTGCAGTTTTCACTTTGGCCACTAGGCCTAATAACAGTCTGACACTTCCTGTTCTTTAGAAAAAGATTCTCAGTTGTCTGCTTATTACCAGCACAAAGAGGGTCAAACTGAAAGGAGACACCAATGTTTATAGATAACACAGGATCCATCAGTCACAAGAGGGGATAGTCACAGTTCACCCTTTCACCTCCCTGCACACTGACTTCTTCCCAGGTCACAGAGCATGACTAGAAAACTCTCCTATAGAAGTCAATGGGACTGAATCAGTCTTAAGTTTAATTTGTGCATGAAGCTACTGTAAAGCATCTCTCTGACTGCTGTTAAAGCAGTGCAAATAAGGGCTAGTGGCCAAAGTGAAAACGGCAAGACTTAAAAATATTGAAAGTGATATAAAAAATGTAAAAAAAAAACTAAAATTCCTAAAAAAATGTGTTTAACAAAAAAACAGGACTTAAACAATGGCGCTCATATATTTTTTTAGAGACTCGATTGTCCTTTATAAAGTTTCTGCTGCCATAGACCTGGTGCCAAATACCCACAACGACTTAGTGAATCGAAATCGCTAGAATGGTGACAATTCGCATCATAAGATGGGAACTCCACAATATCACACAGGTGACTTTCATGGGTGATCAGAGCATATTTCTTCTTGTAGTAGATCTACAAATGAAATTAAGACAACAAGATGAAAAGGTAAATGATTAAAGTGACAGTAAATAATTCATCATTTATTATCAAGACCTTTTTGTCATAATATAACAAGAAGAAAAACAATAGGGTAAAAACTTCCATAAATAAAATATAAATTTAATAAAAAAAATATTACTCCCCTGTAAAATACAAACGCTGAACTATTGATTATCTGCTTAAGCGCTGACATGTGCCAGAGCAAAAGATCGAAGGGCCTACTTTTGGGACCCTAACCTGTTATTCTTTCACCTATGATCTATATACAGTAGATGACACTTTGCGATTTTAATCCTGGATTTCCTGTTTGATGTGTAGAACATTGGAAGACCTTTCTACTCACACTTTACCGGGCTTTATATTGTGTTTTCTCATTATCTTTTTTTCTTTCTCAGATGTTTTGTTCTTTGAGATATAAAATGATTCTGTTGTTTCACAGAAGATAAATTGCATAAGATTGACTTTTCACTCAAAAACTTATGTAGGTATGAACTGATATTACAGTGCATGAAGGAGCGGGTTATCTCAGAAATCGTGCACTAAAGTATAATACATAATTCCATGAAATATTGAAATATTGAAATAAGCTAAATCTAATGATTATATTATATAATATAATATATATATATAATAAATATATATACACGTCACGAGCCAGGCCACTTTATTAGGTACACCTTTCAACTGCTCGTTAACACTTATTCCCTAAAACAGCCAATCACATTGGAGTGCGGCCACCTCAGATGCATCTTTAGTGGCAAGTAACATGGTTCAAGACAAACTCCTGCATTTCAACCGAGAGCAACAGGTCTGGTGAATAAAGGTGAATTGAGTGCCTTTGAACTTGCCATGGTTGTTGTGTGCCAAGGCTGGTCTGAGTATTTCAGAACTGCTGATTCTTACTGGGAATATTCCAGCACCAACCATCTCTAGGTTTAACCAGAGAATGGTCCGAAAAAGAAAACATCCCAGTGAGCGGCAGTCCTGTGGCGGAAATGCCAATGTTGAAGCCAAGGTCAAAGAGAATGGCAAATACTGGGTTCGAGCTGATAGAAAGGCAACAGTGACTCAAAAATCCACCCCTTTACAACCAAGGTGGGAAACACCGCCACAGTACGGGCGAACTTTAAAGGAAAGAGGGGCCCAAACAGGCAGCAGAAGACCACCCCGGGTTTCCCCCCCCCCCCCCCCCCCACTCCTTTCACTAAAAAACGGGAAAAACAGGGGGCCTCCAATTTCCCCCAACTCATCGAAATTGGGAACAGTAGAAGTTTGGGAAAAAACGTTGCCTGTCTGGGGGATCTAAAATTTTTCTGTTTGCGACTTTTCGGATTTTAGGGTCAGAATTTGGCGTCAAAAACCATAAAAAAGCATTGGAAACCCATCCCCCTTGTACCCAAGGGTTCCAGGCTGGTGGGTGGGGTTTGCATGGGTGGGGAATATTTTTTTGGGCACCCCTTTGGGCCCCCTTGGGTCCAAATTTGGAGCATGGGTTGCAACCCCTTTTGGAATCTATCCACAAAAATTGAGGCAGTTCTGAAAGGCAAAAAGGGGGTCCAACCCGTTATTTTAGCAGGGTGTACCTAATAAATTTGGCCCGGGTTGAGTTTTATTATATTTTTATCTCAAAAAAAACCCAAGTAACCCCCCCTCAACATTTAGTAAATATTGTTTTTCCCCCGGTTTTTTTTTCGGACTAAAAGACGCACTTTTTTCCCCCAAAATTTGGGTTAAAAACAAATTTTTTTTTTTTTGGGGGCGTCTTATAGTCCGAATACAATCTCGGGGCCGCAGGAACGGGATTTCCGTTAGCGGGAAAGAACCGGCCCCGGGGGTGATGCCTGACACACCCCGGGTTTTTTGGTTTCGGGGCCCCCGGGCCACAAACCCCCGGGTACACTAAACAGGGTTTTTTAAAACAAAAATCCCTTTTGTTTTCCTTTTCACCAGTTTTAAACGGGTTTTTCCCTTTCCTTGTATTTTTAATTGATTCCGGCCAACCCCGGGGCCAAAAATCCTCCAGCCCCTTTTTTAATTTTAACCTTGTTCCTCTTTGTTTTTTTGCCCAGCCTTTTTTCCCCTATCTGGTTTTTCTTTTTTTCCCCCAAAAATAAACCTCTGTTCTGTTTTCCCCCCCCCAAATTTTTAAAGGACCCTTTTTACCAGTCACCTGTGCCGCTATAGGGTTTTCCTTTCCCAATAGTTTCCCTTTTTTCTCATTTGACTTTCTGGGGCTCCTGATTTTGCTTGGTTCCGGGCTATTTTTTTGGGCCCTCACGTTTTTGTACGCATTTCCCCCTTTTTTTAGAACCCGGGCCAATTTTCTCTTTTTTTTCCTCCGTGTTTGTTTGCCCTTGGGCCCCGGGGTTTCATTTACTCAGAGCATCATCAGCCTTCGGGTTTGGGGCCGACCGGGGTAAAGAGCGGGTTTTCCCCCCAAAAAAGGAAAGGGACAGAGGTTGGGACCAGTTTTTCAGGGCCTCACCCCCTGTGCCCTTTGTGTGTGTCCCTGACAGTCCCTTACCCCCCCAAAAAAAGGGTCCAAAAAAAAAAAATTACACATTTTTTTTTCCCCGAAAATTTAAAAAGCCCTTACAAAGCTCGTATAACAGAAAGAGAAGAAGGGCATAAATATTGTATTACCAAAAAAAAAATTTTTTTTTTAAAAGACTTTTACAACATAAAAAAATATAAATTGGGAAATGCAACAATCGTTTTTTTCCAGCAAAGAAAAACTACCATGTCTTTGTTCATCCCCCGGAGGGCTGAAAAAAAAAAAAAATTAAAAAACACAAATAAAGTTTCCCTTTTTTTTTCTTTTTTCCTGCCTCCCAGAAGCAGATTCAAAGGTGATCAAAAAGTCTTTTTGGTGCCCCAAAAATTATAAAATTTAAAAACATAAACTCAACCCGGAAAAAAAATTCCCAACACAGAAAAAAAATTGGGGCGATGCAAAAACCCCTTTTTTCTTTTTTCTAAAAAAAGGGGTTTTACTGTGTAAAAAGCAAAAAACAAAAAAAAAATAAAAATTTGGGGGTTATTTCGTAATCAAATAAAACCTTCGGGATTACTGTATTTTTTTTCATTACTGCCCCCAAAAAAACATTGTTTAAATGGGCGATCAAAGCAAAAATTTTAAACCCCAAAAAGGTCCCCAATAAAAACCCATCACCTCCTCCCGAAAAAAAAACAACCCCCGTAATCCGTTTCCATAGACAAAAAAAAATAAAAAAAGTTTTTCCTTTCAGACCATGACAACTTAAAAAAAAAGATTTAAAAAAAAAAAATTCTATTGTGTAAAAAATAGCAAAACATAAAAAACTATATAAAATTTTTATTTCCCTTCCACTGTACCCAAACCCATGTAAAGTTTTCTTGTCATTTATACCGCATGGTAACAAATTTAAAAAAGAAAACCCCCAAAAAAATTTTTTGGGAAAGGGAAGTTTTTTTTGTTTTTTTAAAATTTTTATGGGCCCCAAGTTAAAAAAAAACTGTTTGGGAACAGCTGGCACAATTTCACCCTAGATGAGATCCATGGGGTGTTTTAATACAAAAAAGGGGGGAAAAAGTGACATGGGAACCACCAAAAAACTGAGTTTAAAAAGCCAATAGCGCTTCCCCCGATCGTAAAAGCCCTCCTGCACCCCAAAAATAAATTTTGCACCCACAATTTTAAGAATTGCCAAACTTGGGGAAAAAATTGTGTAACACAATTTGGGCTCTTTTTTTTCCAGGGTTCCTTGTAAAAATTAAACATTTTTTAACAAAACTGTAAATTGTTTAAAAAAAAAAAAATAAATTGTTAAATTTTTAACAAACCCAAACCCCACGAAAAAGGGTTTTTGGGAAAATTCCTGTGGGGTTTTTACATACTCACTCCCCCTCCTGGAAATATTCCCCTTTAAAAGGGGGATAGCTTTTCCAAAAAAAAATGGATAAAAATTTTAAAATTTTGCAAAAAAAGTGAAAAATTTTTCCTTTTAATTAACAAACTTTCTAAAAGCTTTTTTGGATTTTCCCCGAGGGTTGCAGCTTCTTAGACAAATTTAAATTTAAGGGGGGGCCTAAAATAGAGGCCCCTCAAAGCCACAAGAAGGGAACCCGGACTTGTCCTTTAAAAAAGTAAGTGTTTCAGATTTTCTTGAAAAAATTTAAAAATTTTGGGTACAAAATTTAAGGCCCCCCTTTAAAGTCCCCAAAAAACAAAAATAAAAGAATGTTTAAAAATGATTCCAACATAAAGTAGGCGATGGAAATGTTCATTATATAAACCCTTTTGTTTTTGTATGGATTTTTCTTTCTTAAAACGCAAAAAATTTTTTTAAACTTTGAAAATGTTCCCAAAAAAACACAAAAATTTTTATATTTTTTCCCCAAATAAACAAGACTGTTTCGACCCAAAAATTTAAAATTTCTACCTTTAAAGGGACAATGTGTTTTTGAGAAAAAAAATCTAAAAAAAACACATGAACTTTTAAAACCAAAAAAAGTTTTTTCCCCGATAAAGGACACTTTTAGAATTTTTAAAAAAAAAGGACTTTGGCCAAAAAAGGGTTAGCCCTTAAAGTTTTAAAAAAATGAATCCAATTTCCGGTCTGACATAGTCCAACAAAAACCAGCAAAGTCCAAAGAAGGAAACCTTTGAAAAAAAAAAAAATAAAAAACCCCCCCGAAAAAAAAAACATGTCAGTACAAAAATTTCCTTTCCCCCCCTTTTTTAAAAGGCAGGTTTTTCCATAATCTTTTTGGGTTTTAGGGGGCAGGAACAAAAATGAACCCTGGGGGGCCCTAAACCCCGGGGGGCCCAGCACAATCCCAACGGGTTGGTGCCTGTTTAATTTTTTGCCCTGTTTTTGGTGCCTTTAAGTTGTTTGGCCTTGTTTGGGGCCTGTAAGTTTGGCCTGTTTTTGGCCCTGTAAGTTTTTGGCCCCGGGACCCCCTCTCCCCACCACTGTCCAACCAAATTGTTTTTTTATGGACTAGTGCCAAAACAAAATACAACCCCACCAAACACCCCTTAAAAAACCCCCCCCACCTCCACCAATTCACCTATAACCCCCACCCCCCACCTTTTTCCCCAAACCCCCCCCCCTCCACCTATTACCCCATTGCCCCACCTCCACCTGCCACCCCACCGCCCCCTTACCTCCACCTGTCACCTTTAAATCCCACCAAAAAACACCATAGCCCCCTCATCCCCAATTTATCCAACCTTTATACAAAAAATTTTTTCCAAGGGGAGAATGAGTAGGGGAAATGAGGGAAAAAAAAAAAAAAAAATTTAAAGGGATTCCCAAAAATGTTTTGCGTGTGGTAAAATTTTACAGGAACAGTTTTTGTAATGGGGGAAAGTAAATTAAAGGGGGTCTGGACCAGATGGAAAAAACAAAAGGGAAGGGGAATTTTCTCCAGTCATAGAAAACTCCCCCTATTAACTCAAATCATATGTCTTTAAAAATGGTATAACTGTTTTACCCCACCTTTTAAAGGGGCCCCCTTCCTTTTTAGGGCCCCCAGATTTTTTTGGTTTTTTTGGGTTTTTTTTCATAATTTTTTTAAATTCCCGGGAAAATATAGTGGGCAGATGTTTTGCAAAAGGGTTTAAGCTTGACCCCAGGGGGTCGCTAGGCTTTTTTTTAAAATTTAGGGGTCGGGGGCCCCGATAAAAACCCCTTGTGCCCCCCGAGCCTCCCGGGGTTTTCCCGGCCCGCCAATGGGCCCCGAGCACCGACTGGACCCTGCAGCTACGTGCGTCCCCCTGGACGCCCAAACACCGAGGGCTTTTTGCTAGCAGAGAGCGGGGGCTCTCCCTGCCCCCAACAGTGGGCGGACTGGCTCCGGGGCCCCAAAACTCGGGGGCCCCGGGCCCCGGGCCCCCCATAGTGCTGAGGGGCCCGCCGCGTCCCCCATGCTTTCTCAGCCCGGCACGGCAGAGGTAGAAAGACCCATCCCCCGCCGCTGCCTTTCCCCGGGGGGGCCCCAGCTCGCCTAGGCTGTGCGCCCGAGGACATATAAAAAGGATTCCACTGCAAATTACATTTAAATGAAATTACAGGAACGTCCCTTTCTGATCAACGTCGTTTATTTTCCCCGCTATAAGGTCTTTTCCCGCCTGTAGCAGCTTTTCCTTTATTCTGTCCCTTTCGGTTTCCTGAAACCCCGCTGCGCCAAAATGCCTTCCCCACCTCCTAGGGTTTTGGTCACTGGGTGCACCGACCGTTAAATTGACCCTTTGGGTTTGGGCCCCGGTTTTTCCTCTTTTGTTTCACGTCCCCTGAAACCCCTTGCCCCGTACTTTGCCCCCAAATTTTTTGGGCCCCCGACTACGCTTATTGTTCTGTGTCCGTTTGTCCTGTTCCCTTTTCCACTTTTATCAGGGGCAGCCAACAGTCCCTTTCCCGGGTTTGGGGGGCCGGGCCCAAAAAGGAGTCGGGTTCCCCAAAATGCAGGGACAGGGGCCCGGGATCCCGAGTGAGGGCCCCACTTGTCTGTGCCCCGTGTTTTGTGTCCCCGAACCCGGGCCCCCGACACTTATAGTCCGAATACAATCTCAGGCCGGGCAGGGGAGACTGGGGTTCCCCTGATGCTGCAAGGGAAAAACCCCCCCGGGGGGGTGGGAAAGCCTGACAAACCCCCCCCTTTTGGGGTTTTGGTCTCCCCGGGCCCCAGCCCCGGGACGAAAGAAAAAACCCTGGTTTTTAACAAAAAATACCTTGTATTCTTTTTCACCAGTTTGAACGGGCCTTCTTTCCTTTTTATGTTAATTGATTTTCCCGGGCCCAAGCCCCTGGCCAGGAATCCTCCAGCACTCTTTTTTGTTAACCAGGTTCCTCTTTGATTTTACAGCCTTTTTTTCCCTACTTGGGGTTTTTGTTCTTTTCCCCCAATCAAACCCCTGTTCTGTGTTTTTTTTGGTTCCCTAATTTTTAAGGGTCCCCTTTTACCATTTACCTGGCCTGCTATATGGTTCCATTCCCAAAGTTCGCCTGTATTCTCATTTGACTTTCTGTGCTCCCCTGACTCTTCTGGGTTCCCCGCTATTCTTTTCCTCCGTTTTTGTACTGCCAAGTTTTCCCATTTGTTTTTCTGACCCTTTGGGCCCGGCCAACTTCTCTTGTTTTCCTCCGTGTTTTTTGTTTGTTTTTTCCCCTCCTTGTTTCACTTAAAAACAAAAAGCAATTCATCACAGTTCCCCCTTTTCCCCGGGTTATGGATGCCGGAACCTTTTGGGAAAAAGAGGGCCCGGGGTTCCCCCAAAAGGCAGGTACCCGAGGTGGTTTTGGGGCCATTTTGGGGGCAAGGGGGTCCCCCCCCGGGGTCTTTTGTTTTTGTCCCCGACAGTCCCCCCCACCCCAAAAAAGAATTTCCCAAAATTTAAAAAAAAATACACAAATTTTTTTCCTCAAAATAAAAAAACCCCTTTCAAAGGTCTGTAAACAAAGAGAAGAATGCAAAATATTGTATTACACAATAAAAACATGTTTTTTTTAAGATGCCCACAACATAAAAAAATAAAAAATTGGTTTTGCCACAAAATTTTTGGTTTTTTTTTCCCGCAAAGTTTAAAACTACCATTTTCTTTTGTCCCTGCCCCCCGTAGGGCTTGGGAAAAAATAAAGGTTAAAAAAAATTTCAGATTGCCATATTTTTCTTTTTTTCCCGCCTCCCAGAACAGATTTTAAAGGTGATCAAAAAGTCATGTGTTTCCCAAAAATTATACCAATAAAAACATCAACTCAACCCGGAATAAACAAGTCCCTACACAGAAAAAAAGTTGTGGCAATGCAAAAACATCTTTTCTTATCTAAATAAAAGTGTTTTACTGTGTAAAAGCAGTAAAACATAAAAAAAATACAAATTGGGTATTTCTGTAATCATATCAACCTTCTGGGATTACTGTATTTTGTTCATTCTGCCTCCAAAAAACATTGATAAATAGCGATCAAAGCATCATATGAACCCCATAATGGTACCAATGAAAACATCACCTCCTCCCGCAAAAAAACAAGCCCGTAATCAGCTCCATATACAGAAAAATAAAAAAAGTTATACCTGTCAGACCATGACAACTTAAAAATGCGATTTAAAAAAAAAAAAATTCTATTGTGTAAAAGTAGCAAAACATAAAAAACTATATAAAATTTATATCCTTGCAACTGTACCAACCGCATAGTAAAGTTATCTTGTCATTTATAACGCATGGCGAACACTGTAAAAATGAAACCCCAAAAAATTGGTGGAACTGAAAGTTTTTTTTGTTTTTTAAATTTTCATGGCCCTAAGCTAAAAAATACTGTGGAACACCTGTGCACAATACACCCGTAGATGAGATCCATGAGGGGTGTTGAATACAAAAAGGGGTAAATGTGACATGGCAACCACCAAAATCTGAGTTCAAAAAGCCATATAGCGCTCCCTCGATCGTACGCCCTGCCATGCACCCAAACAGTAGTTTGCACCCACATATAGGGTATTGTCAAACTTGGAAGAAATTGTGTAACACATTTTGGGCTGCTTTTTTTCCAGGGTTCCTTGTAAAAATTAAATATTTTCAACTAAAACTGTACTTGTTTAAAAACAAAATAATAATAATTTGTTATTTTCACAACCTAACGCTGAAAAGTTTGTGAAATACCTGTGGGGTTGACATACTCACTCCACTCCTGGATATATTCCTTAAGGGGTGTAGCTTCCAAAATAAATGGATAAAAATTTAAAATCTGCAAAAAAAAGTGAAATTTTGCTTCAATTAACAAACTTTCTAAATGCTATTTGGATTCCCTGAGGATTGCAGCTTCTTAGATAGTTATTTATGAGGGTGCCTAACATAGAGGCCCTTCAAAGCCACATGAGAACTGGACTTGTCCTTAAAAAAGTAAGTGTTGCAGATTTTCTTGAAAATATTAACATTTGCTACAAAATTTAAGAGCCCTCTAATGCCCCCCCCCCAAAAATAAAAGAATGTTTAAAAATGATTCCAACATAAAGTAGACGTATGGTAGATGTTCATTATATACCATTTTGTTGCCAATGGATATCTGTCTTACACGCAAAAAAATGTTTTTAAACTTTGAAAATGTTCCAAATTCACACAATATTTTGATATTTTCCACAAATAAACAAGGACTGTTTCAACCAAAATTAATTACTAATTTAAAGTACAATGTGTTATGAGAAAACAATCTAAAAAATCACATGAATAGGTAAAACCATTAAAAAGTTATTCCCGGATAAAGTGACACATGTCAAATTAAAAAAAAAAAAAGGGCTTGGTCCAAAAGAGACTTAGCCCTTAAGAGTTAAAGAAATGAATCCAATCCTGGTCTGACATAGTCCAACAAATCCAGCATAGTCCAAAGAAGGAAACCTATAGAAAAATATAAACACTACAAAAAACATGTCAGTACTAAAATTCCCTGCTCCCCTTAAAAGGTCATGGTTGTCCATAATCTTCTTGGTGTGCAGGCTACACAATATGAACCCTGGGGGGTACATACCCTGGGGGGCCACAGCACAATCTCCATCGGGTTGGTGCCTGTAAGTTGTGGCCTGTACCCTCTCTCCCACCACTGTCCATACAATTGTGTTTTATGGACTAGTGCCAACACAAAATACAACCCCACCTATCACCCCTTAAAACACCCACCACCTCCACCTATCACTCTATAGCCCCCACCTCCACCTATCCATAGCCCCCCATCTCCACCTATTACCCCATTGCCCCACCTCCACTTTCCACCCCACAGCCCCCTTACCTCCACCTGTCACCTCATAATCCCACCTATCACACCATAGCCCCCTCATCCCAATTTATCACCTCATACAAAGTTTATCCAGAGGTGAGAATGAGTAGGGAAGTGAGGGAAAAGTGAGGATTCTAATCTGTTTGTGTGGTAAATTCTACAGGAACGAGTTATGTATGGGAGATGTCAATATGGAGGTCTGGACCAGATGGAGAAGAAAGGGAAGGTGAATTACTCCAGTCATAGAAAAAGTCTCCTATAACTCACTCATATGTCTAGAAACTGGTATAACTGTTATCTACCCTTATAGGGTCACTCTATGGCCAGATTATTGGTAGTAGCATAATTGTTTATATTCAGGAACAGTTAGTGGTACAATTGTAGCAGAGTTTGCTTGACCATCAGGGCGTCGCTAGGCTGTTTTAAATTTGGGGCTCGGGCCCCGAATAAAACCCCTTGTGCCCCGAGCCTCCCCGGGGGCCAGGTCGCTGCCATGGGCCTGGGAGCACCGACTGGCCTGCAGTACATGTGCGTCCGCTGGACGCCTATACAGCGAGGGCTTTGGGAAGGGAGAGAGCGGGCTCTCCCCGCCCCCAGACAGTGTCGGACTGGCTCCGGGTCCAACACTGCGGGGCCGCCGAGTCCTCATAGTGCTGAGGACCCGCCGCGTCCACATGCTGCTCAGCTGGCAGCGGCGAGATGTAATGACCTCATCACGCCGCTGCCTGTCCTCGGGCGCACAGCTCGTCATAGGCTGTGCGCCCGAGGACATATAAGTGATTACACTGCAGTTACATTTAGTGACTTACAGGAGACGTCATTTCTGATCAACGTCGTTCATTTTCCCTGCTATAGAGGTCTTCTGCCTGTAGCTAGCTTTGCCTTTATTCTGTCCTTTCTGTTGCCTGACCCTGCTGCGCTACTGACCATTCTCTCTCCTAGTGATTTTGTACTGCTGCACCCCGACGTTTTTTTGACCTTTGGCTTGGACCCCGGTTATCCTCATTTGTCACACGTCTCTGTACCGCGTTGCCCGTACTGTTGCCAACTTTGGACCGCCGCTACGCTTATTTGTTCTGTTTTCCGTTTGTCCTGTCTGTGTCGCACTTATATCAGTGCAGCCATCAGTCTTCCGGTTGGGGCCGGCCAATTAAGGAGTCGGGTTCCCCAAAATGCAGGGACAGGGGCTGGGATCAGAGTGAGGGCCCCACTTGTCTGTGTCTGTGTGTGTGTCCCTGACCGGTCCCTGACACTTATAATCCGAATACAATCTCAGGCCGGCAGGAGACTGGAGTTCCGTGATGCTGCAAGAAGCTGGCAGCGGGGTGTATGCCTGACACACCCCTGGCTTTTGGTTCTGGTCGCCGGCCACAGCCAGTACGACGTAAACCATGGTTTTTAACATAATACTTTGTATTCTTATTCACCAGTGTGAGCTGGTCCTTCTTTCCTTGTATGTTAATTGATTGCTGGCCAACGCCCTTGGCCAGGAATCCTCCAGCACTCTTTTAGTTAACCGATGTTCCTCTTTTATTGACAGTCTTGTTTCCCTATCTGATTTTGTGTTCTTTCAACCAATCACCTCTGTTCTGTGTTCTCTGGTTCCCTATTTAAGGATGCCTTTACCAGTCACCTGTGCCTGCTATATGGTTTCCATTCCCTATAGTTCGCCTGTATTCTCATTTGACTTTCTGTGCTCTCTGACTCTTGCTTGGTTCCTGGCTATTCTTTTGCCTCACGTTTTTGTACTACGCTTCCCATTTGTTACTGACTTGGCCTGGCCAACTTCTCTTGTTTTCTCCGTGTTTGTTTGTCTTCGTCTGTGTTTCACTTACTCAGAGCAGTCATCAGTCTTCTGGTTGGGGCCGACCTGGTAAAGAGTCGGGTTCCCCCAAAAGGCAGGTACAGAGGTTGGGACCAGTGTCAGGGCCTCACCCGCCTGTGTCTCTGTGTGTGTCCCTGACAGTCCCTTACACCCCAAAAAAGATCCAAATTAAAAAAAAGTACACATATTTTTCCCGCAAATAAAAAGCCCTTACAAAGCTCTGTATACAGAAGAGAAGAATGCATAAATATTGTATTACACAATAAAAACATGTTTTTTTTAAGACTGCTACAACATAAAAAAATATAAATTGGGTATCGCTACAATCGTATTTTCCAGCAAAGTAAAACTACCATGTCATGTGTCATGCCCAGTGAGGGCTGTAAAAAATAAAAATTAAAAAACATTATCATGATTGCCATATTTTCTTTTTCCTGCCTCCCAGAAGCAGATTCAAAGGTGATCAAAAAGTCATGTGTTTCCCAAAAATTATACCAATAAAAACATCAACTCAACCCGGAATAAACAAGTCCCTACACAGAAAAAAAAGTTGTGGCGATGCAAAAACACCTTTTCTTATCTAAATAAAAGTGTTTTACTGTGTAAAAGCAGTAAAACATAAAAAAAATACAAATTGGGTATTTCTGTAATATATCAACCTTCTGGGATTACTGTATTTTGTTCATTCTCCCTCCAAAAAACATTGATAAATAGCGATCAAAGCATCATATGAACCCCATAATGGTACCAATGAAAACATCCCCTCCTCCCAAAAAAAAAAAAGCCCGTAATCAGCTCCATATTCAGAAAAATAAAAAAAAAAGTTTTACCTGTCAGACCATAACAATTTAAAAAAATGCGATTTAAAAAAAAAAAATTCTTTTTGTGTAAAAGTAGCAAAAACATGAAAAACTATATAAAATTTATATCCTTGCAACTGAACCAACCGCATAGAAAAGTTATCTTGTCTTTTTATACCACATGGTGAACACTGTAAAAATGAAACCAAAAAATTGGTGGAACTGCAAGTTTTTTTTGTTTTTTAATTTCATGGCCCGAAGCTAAAAATACTGTGGAACACCTGTGCACAATACACCCGTAGATGAGATCCATGAGGGGTGTTGAATACAAAAGGGGAAAAATGGACATGGCAACCACCAAAATCTGAGTTCAAAAAGCCATATAGCGCTCCTCGATCGTACGCCCTGCCATGCACCCAAACGTAGTTTGCACCCACATATGGGTATTGTCAAACTTGGAAGAATTGTGTAACCACAATTTTGGGCTGCTTTTTTTCCAGGGGTTCCTTGTAAAAATTAAATATTTTCAACTAAAACTGTATTTGTTTAAAACAAAATAATAATAATTTGTTATTTTCACAACCTAACGCTGAAAAGTTGTGAAATACCTGTGGGGTTGACTACTCACTCCACTCCTGGATATATCCTTAAGGGGTGTAGCTTCCAAAATAAATGGATAAAAATTTAAAATATGCAAAAAAAAGTGAAATTTTGCTTTAATTAAAAAAATTTCAAAATGCTATTTGGATTCCCTGAGGATTGCAGCTTCTTAGATAGTTATTTATGAGGGTGCCTAACATAGAGGCCCTTCAAAGCCACATGAGAACTGGACTTATCCTTAAAAAAGTCAGTGTTGCAGATTTTCATGAAAATTTTGACATTTGCTACAAAATTTAAGAACCCCTAATGCCCCCCCCCCAAAAAATAAAAGAATGTTTAAAAATGATTCCAACATAAAGTAGGCGTATGGTAGATGTTCATTATATACCATTTTGTTGTGTATGGATATCTGTCTTACACGCAAAAAATGTTTAAACTTTGAAAATGTTCCAAATTCACACAATATTTTGATATTTTCCACAAATAAACAAGGACTGTTTCGACCAAAATTAATTACTACCTTAAAGTACAATGTGTTATGAGAAAACAAATCTACAGGAACGAGTTTTTGTATGGGAGATGTCAATTTTGGAGGTTGGACCAGATGGAGAAGAAAGGGAAGGTGAATTACTCCAGTCATAGAAAAAGTCTCCTATAACTCACTCATATGTCTAGAAACTGGTATAACTGTTATCTACCCTTATAGGGTCACTCTATGGCCAGATTATTGGTAGTAGCATAATTGTTTATATTCAGGAACAGTATAGTGGTACAGATGTAGCAGAGTTTAGCTTGACCATCAGGGGCGTCGCTAGGCTGTTTTATTCGGGGCTCGGGCCCCGAATAAAACCCCTTGTGCCCCGAGCCTCCCCGGGGTCCCGGTCGCTTGCCGTGGGCCTGGAAACACCCACTGGCCCTGCAGCTACATGTGGTCCGCTGGACGCCCATATAGCCCCGGGGCTTCTGCGGAGCAGAGAGCGGGCTCTCCCTGCCCCGCAGACAGTTTCGGACTGGCTCTGGGTCCGACACTGCGGGGCCGCCGAGTCCTCATAGTGCTGAGGACCCGCCGCGTCCCCATGCTGCTCAGCTGGCAGTGGCGCGATGTAATGACCTCATCACGCCGCTGCCTGTCCACGGGCGCACAGCCCTTCATAGGCTGTGCGCCTGTGCAGCTGCCGCAGGAGCGCAGGACTGAAGAGGACAGAGCGCGCTCACCGGGGGAGTTAAGGTCAGTATTAATGTTGTTATTTTTATAGCGTTTACCTGCCTCTGTGCCCCTCTATACTGCCTGAGCCCCTATATACCTGCCTCAGTGCCCCTATATACTGCCTGTGTGCCCCTATATACCTGCCTCAGTGCCCTTATATACTGCCTGTGTGCCCCTATATACTGCCTGTGTGCCCCTATATACCTGCCTCAGTGCCCCTTTATACTGCCTGTGTGCCCCTATATACCTGCCTCAGTGCCCCTTTATACTGCCTGTGTGCCCCTATAT
The DNA here is from genome assembly GCA_025379985.1 of Phyllomedusa bahiana. Classification (NCBI taxonomy): domain Eukaryota; kingdom Metazoa; phylum Chordata; class Amphibia; order Anura; family Hylidae; genus Phyllomedusa; species Phyllomedusa bahiana. The sequence goes on along the minus strand of JAODAL010002359.1, from coordinate 478 downwards.
ACTGCCTGTGTGCCCCTATAGAATGCCTGTGTGCCCCTATAGAATGCCTGTGTGCCCTATATACCTGCCTGAGCCCCTATATACCTGCCTGAGCCCCTATATACTGCCTCAGTGCCCCTATATACCTGCCTGAGCCCCTATATGCTGCCTCAGTGCCCCTATATCTATTTACCTGCTTGAGAGTGCCCCTATATACTGCCTGTGTGCCCCTATATACTGCCTCAGTGCCCCTATATACCTGCCTGAGTGTCCCTATATACCTGCCTGAGTGCCCCTATATACTGCCTGAGTGCCCCTATATACCTGCCTGAGTGCCCCCCATATACACCGCCTGAGTGCCCCCCTAATACCTGCCGAGTGCCCCCCATTCTTATACCTGCTTGGAGTGACCCTATATCTATGTACCGCCTGGGTTTCCTATATCTAATACCCCGCCTGAGAGGACCCTTATTATTACCCGCCCGATAGTGACTCTTAT